>PVJO010031439.1:0-14329 GCA_004026905.1 Hystrix cristata
ACTGGACCCTTCACGGGCCTTTGGAAAAGAGCCGCAGCTTTGTTTCCTTCTGCAGTCACAGGCAGGCCTAGATGTGACCGGTTCTACGTCACTAATTATAAACAAGCGGACAATGGAGTTTGTTTTTCCATCCTGAGATTTTGCACTTCGCTCCCAGTCAGATTTGAATGCCTTTTCAACTGTAATAGAAACCAGAGCTAAGTGCCTTGGGCCTTTCTCATGTGTGCAGAGAAGCAAGAGTAAATGGAAGACCCTGCCCAAGTTTTAAAAAACAGAGTACCTACTGCGTGTGGGTTGCTTTCCGTCTATTTGCTCTTGTAGGCAAAAGAATCCTGCAAGCTCACGACGATTCTTATGAACGTTAGTTTATAGCTGAGAAAACCAAAGCTTGGTATAGTTACTTTCACTTGGGCAGGGCCACCCAGTTAATGAGTGTTAAAGCCGGGATGTAATATTACATTCATCTGGCCCCAAAGCCCAGACAGAACCAACTCTTTCACCATGTGTCCCTGGAGTTTAGGGACATTTAACTTTCTTGCTGAATATGCATTAGCAGGCCTAGAAACAAGGCTTGCTTCATCCATTCTTTTGTCTTTCGCCAAAACTTCCTCAGATAAATACTATTTTCATAACTTTGTTCTTCATGTTTCTTAATGCTGAGCAGTTATTTCTTATGTCTGACCCGAATATTCCATGCTGTATTTTGAAGCCTTCTCTCTTGCTATACCCTTCTGTGATACACAGCTATGGATTGTGAAGTTGCTGCTTATTTTCCATGGAATAGAAAAATACTTCTTATTGGTCCAGACAACCCAGCAGCCAGACAAAAATCAATCTTGTCTGTTGGAGCTCTGTGTGGGTTTTACCTTTCCTAGCTTCTCCCAACAAAAACTCAATTTGAAATAAGTCTTCAGTGTTCTTAACAATCCTCCCTACACCTTTACTCCCTTCGCCCCCAAATCCCCACCACCCTTGCATTAAAAGATAGGTTAGGAAACAGAGAGTGGAGATGAGGGGAACTGGGTTGGATATACAACCACAAACATCAGTTGCTGGGTTGAACTTCTTTGCTGGAGATCCAGCTGACAGGACCACAGAGGACCAGGAGAGGTATAGAGGCAGCCCTCTGCCTGGCACCTGGGACACCATTGGTCACACCTGGCTGAGTCTGCATGTGGCCCATGGGAACTGTTCCTGTGGTTGCAAGATCAAAGCAAAGAGTCTCCCCAAGTCTGATCCAGCTCATCTGGAAATGAGAGGCAAGCGGAGGGAGGCTGCCCACCATGGATGGAGATCAGAGGGAGGGCTGGGCAGTGTGGTCAGTGGTTGGTAATGGGATCACAGTGCAGGGCCAAGGAGGGCTCTGTGAGGAAGCCAGGGCACTAGATGGCAGGCTCCAGGCTGGGTTCAGAGGAAGCCACAGAGGGTACCAAGATGCCGTGAAGATCTGGGAGCTGATGGCATTGGACGCTTTGCGTGCGTTGGGAAGAGAGCCGGAGCCCTTGCAGGCTGGCTTCTCCTGCACCCTGAGAGATCCCTGAGCTATTATACCCCTTCCCAGCCTGCAGCTGAAGCTAGATGCCCCCACCTGGACTGCTCTCTGGAGCAACAGACTCCTATTTTAACCACCACTGAATGTGTCTCATGTAATACCCCTAAAGTGAGCTTACCAGTCCCTCCTCATCAGAACTACTTCTCTTGCTTTGGTCCCTGTCTTGGGCATTGACATAACCCCTGCCAGTTGTTCTCTTCTGATGGTGAATTCACAGTCCTCTGATGTTTGCATTCCACTCTCATCTGCAACCACACTGTCACCATCACGGTCTCCCTCCTCATTCACTTAGAGGATTAAAACAACTCGCCATCAGCTTCCCCACCATGGCCTCTGTGTGTCCTGGAATTCCTTCTCCGCCCTACCCTGGAGTGGTCTCCCTAAACTCCTTAGATCCAATCCAGATCAAAAGCTCCCAAGACTTCCTTGGTGTCTGCAGGGTGCATGTAAGACTTGTCCTCCATATTTTGACCCCCAACTAACCTGCTGAACCCCACAGCCCATCAACCCTCCTCACAGCCATGCAGTTCAAGCCTGGAATCTGCTGGCTGAGCTTTGAATCCTGGCTCTGTGGGCAAGATGCTGGTGTCATTTGAATGGAAGGCTATTGGGAGGCACTTGGCAGTCTCTGCTACACTCAGGTGACATTCCGTCACCCACTGGTCACTGATGATGGGGGTCGAGAGTTCTAAATGCTTACACACATTAATTAACTCCTCATTCTTCCCTCAAGCCCTGCAGGTAGCTATTATCGTTAGATCCAATTTACAGATGAGAAAATAAAGGCACTGAGATGTTCACTGGGTCAAATTCACATGACTTGGAAGTAGTGGAGCCTGGATTTAGACCCCGACTGTGGACCTCCAGAACCTGCTCTACTAACTCTGACGCTATCCCACAGCCTTCTCTTACCCTTGCCACTTGCTTCCTGATTCCAGGAAAGCCCCTCTAGCTGGCTGATCTGGGGATCTCTTTTTCACTACTAACTTTTCTTTATTGTAGAACACTGGAAAGTCAAAATGCGGTAGGTTTTTGGTTCTGGTCCAAGTTCTGCTCTTTTCAGGATCACATAAGAGACTGGACAAGCCCCATCCTAGGTCTTTCATACTGCTTTTATTTTATGTTTCTGGACATAATTTTATAGTCATTATCTCTTCTTCACCTCACCTCTGATTTGGGACTTCTGCAATGTTAACGTGGACAGTAACTAGAAATAAAAAAATACGTGCATATTAATATGGAGTAATATTATAATATGCACGCATACACATATACTCAACAATGTCAGTGAAGGTGTAGCCTTAGGCTTCTCCACAGTGAGTTCTGTATCTCTGTGCCACTGTCCCTTGTCCTTGCCCCGCACCCCCCGCAGCCCCATTCCCAGCTCTTGCTGACCTTATCTGGGCTGGAGATGTGGAAGCAACTAGAGTGTCTCAAAGAGCTAAATACCGGAATGTGCCTGCGCTCATCTGGTACTAATGCCCAGTGAACGCAAACAAGAGCTAACCAAAGCAGGGGGATAAACACATTTAAGCCAGCCCTGTTCCAGAGAAATAATTTAAAGACAGTTCAAATACACAAGCATAATGATTTCCCCATGGATACATTATGTGCTCGCCGGCTCTGTAACTTTGGCCTTACATGCAGAATCTCATAAAAATTTAGGGGCAAGATAAAAAGAAACAAGTAGTGCACCATGGAAGAAAGCCATTTCTGCCGCAGCTGAGCAGCCCTCCCGGAGATTGCCCAGCAGGAGTTGGCTGGCTGGGGATTCCGGGTCCTGCTGCTGTCTGTATCTGCAGAAGCACCGTGTGTGGACGCTGAGCCCTGCCAGGGGGGGACCCCTAATCTGGTTCTGCGGGAGTGAGTTTGCCCACAAAGTAGGTTTGCCTGTGTTGTTTTCTTCTCTTTTTGCAGGGGAAACCGTTGAAACTGGTATACATTTGGGCAGTCAGGGGATGGCCTGGTCCCACTGCATGACGCCAGTGTCTCATTTATGTCTGACTCTGGTTCCGTCCACTTCCTGCCCCTTTGAACCACTGAAAACCAAGAGAGTTTTAGCCACCTGGAGATGTGTGGCCGAGAGCATCAGGAAAAACCAGTGCGGCTGACTCTTTTGATAGGTACCTGTTCTGAGGGCCTCCGTCAGGGACATCATCGACGATGGTGACAGTCCCTGAAACCCTGCCCCCTGCCTGGGCTTCCGGGATCTAGAGTCCCTCCAAAGTAATGAGTTGTTTTCAGTATTTCAAGGAAGCTTGAAAAAAGAAAGCCTGCCTCTTCTGTAATAAGACCGTACATGCCGGCCAAAGAGTAGGGTTCTTGGCTTACGTCTAGAATTATATCAATTTGGGATGTCACAGTGCTATTAAATCCTGCTCAAAATTGTTGATTGGCTATTTATGGCAACTCAGGAGTTGCTGGAAGTTTTTTTAGGGCATTAGACCTCGCCGACAGGGGTAATCCAAGTCTTCCTGTCTCTCCCGATGTGGATCCCGCCCAGTTCTTCTCTGTTTATTTGAGTGTCCGAGAGCTACAGCCCGTTTTCCTCCCAGATCCAGAGCTCCTGGACTTGAGCTTGGGCTCCTGGTTGCTGTGCACGGAGGAAGGTCCACAGGGAGGACAAGACAGCAACATTGCTGTTTTCCTCACTTGTCTTCTTATCAGTAAGGGAGGTTGTCAGGGAGCCTGGCGGAACTTCACTTACCAGGGTGTCTTGGTTGATCTGAAAAGGGAGCAAACTGGTCATGGTGGCACCTGCATGCCGGCAGTCTCAGCACTCCGGGAGGCTGAGGCTGAAGGGTCACAAGTTCTGTTTGAACCCAGCTTGGGCAACTCAGTGATTTAATGAGAACCCGCCTCAAAAATAAATGAAAAAAGCTGAGGATGTAGCTCAGTGCAAAGGCCCTGAGTTCAGGCCCCCCACAGTAGTGTGCAAACTAAATAAATAATAGAAGGGGGCAAATTCTAAAAGACGAGACAGAATGGGAAATGTAGATTCTCGATCCGGCCACAAGTCAAGTTCCGGAGCTTCCTGGGCTGGCTTGAGGTCCTCACTTTGACCATGTCTCCTGAGATTTCCCCGAAGCAGCCTGACACAGTGGTGCATGTATGAGTGATTTACTATGAACTGGTTTCTGGGGTACCCATAAAGGAGGAGGTGTTGGGCAGGGCCGTGGAGGACAAGTTAGGAGCCATTTCAGGCTAAAGTCTCATGGGGGAGGTTTCAGCCTGATTCTGTGAGGAGCACCTGGCCCAGAAGTCCTGCAGCTCAGCAGACTAATGAATGAGACTTCTGTGCTCCCCACACCACAGTCATGGGCAAGGGGCCTTTGGGTGGGGTGGACAGAGGGTCATAAGCAAGGCCCGTCTGTGTGCCTCACAGTGGTGAGGCGCAGGTGAGGCAGATGGACTCACACCTCAAAATGCAGGGGTGTACAGAGGTGTGGTGGAAAGCACCCCAGGGGAGTACTGTCTGCCACAAACCAGCTCCTGTGGGTGGCTTTCTGCCTCTGACTGGCCTGCTCCGTCCTGCCCAGGCCTGGGTCTTCGCTTCGGAACCGAGCACTCAGACTCCCACCTGAGATCCTGTCCTTCCACCCACAGTCCCCAGCCACAGCACCCCAGGCTGGGGCGCTGGGAATCTGTCCTGGAAGGGACCATGGAAGGGTCCCCCTCGTATGGGGTTCTCTAGGTCAATAGCTGAAAAGGTAGAAAATAACATATTGGTGATTTGTGTGTGTGATTTAGTTGAAGGAATCATTGTCCTTAAAGAGCATGCTTTAGTACTGTCCCTTCCAAGGTTGTCCCATTGCATATAATAGTGATAATTATAATTGTCACTCAGGGAGTAGGTATTGTTTTGTGTGTATCCCCTGAGCCTTGCATGCATTGCATTGCCAGCACTCCTATCATTCCCATTTTGCAGAAGAGTAAATAGAGGCACAGAGCGGTTAGGTAACTTCACTATAATCACACAGCTAGTAGCAAAAGGTGTAGTAAAGGAATTCACACCCAGGTATGTTGCCCTTCTGAGACTGCAGCCCTGTCACATTGCAGTCTGATTTTGGTGGCTGCAGCTGACTTACAGAGAAGAAAGATGCTAAGTAAAACAAAACCAGCAGAATTATCCATGCACGGACTCACTACTGCAGGATGAGCTGTGCAGGTGCCCCGGGGATCCTCTCGGATAAGAATGGCCGGATAGAGCGAGGCCCTCTGGGTGGTGCTGATCTAGCCTCATTATGAGGCTTGCCCGACTCTAATGGATACATAGCTCAGGGGAGAACTGGTGAAAATTCCACAAGGTGATCAGAATCGTATGAGTTTAGCTTCAATCTATCTTCTTATTTGCTTTCCTCATTTTTTCCCCCCTCAATGTATCTCTTTTTCCTTAGCTTCAAAATTAAATTAAGGAAAAAACGAGGGGAATAAAGGAAACTGGGGGGCCCTCTGATAGTAACTTTGCACCTTCTCTTCCACACACGTCGGGGGCAGGAGGCACACTCAGATAAGAACGGTAAAACCCCGCACTGCCATCTCTACACGGAAGGTCACGGCCATCCTGAAACTGAGCCTTCTGATCATGGCGAGAGGGCACAGTGAGGACGCAGCTAAAGATGCGACTCTGTCGGAAAACGGCCGCACCTTTTACAGAGTTCAGATTCTAGTTGTTAAAGGGGTGACCGTGGGAAGATTATCTAACGTGTTTGGAAAGGGCTTATTTTTAATCTGTTAGCAATGACTGCTTTCTACTAAAAACAGGGAGACTTGCTGGGGGAGAGGGTAGAGGGAAATAGCTTTCTGTGGGTGATTTATAAAGCAAGCTATTTCTGGGGATTACGACTGTCTACCTGGGTTTGAGTTATTTGATTATTTAAAACCGTGAATGAGCATAAGGCAGTCAATTTGTCAGCTTTCTGGTTGGCCTCTGTGTCATTGTGTCCTCTCCAGATGAGTTCTGCTGAGATTTATCTGGGGTGGCCCCTCGGTGGGGCGCAGATGTGCAACAGCACTTAGTTCCTCTTCCTCCTGACAGGCCCCACCTTGGGGTCTTTCACAATGGTCGCCTTTGAGCCCAAAGATCCCCAGCCCTGCAGGCCTCTGTCTAACGTCTCCAAGGAGCATGCTGGACTCTTTCCGAACAGAGCGGAACCGGAAGGGGAGACGTCCTTATCCCAGAGCTGACTGTAAATTGTGCTGTTTAGTCTGCAGAGCAATTAGGTCTGGGGAGTGTAATATGATCCTTTTGTGGCCTTGGTGGCCCCCATACGCCTCTTGGTTCTTCGCTGTGCCTTAGCCCTGAGCTTTTCAGTACAGGAGCCCGTGTTCCCTAACCCGAACAGATGCTCCAAATTGGTTCAGCTTTCTAGTCATCAGTTGCATGGCTGTGTGGACAAAGGGCCTGGCCTGCGTCTTCAAGGACCCAAGTTCAAATCCCAGCTTCTCTCCTACCTTGCTGCTTAACCTGAAACAGGGTCAGTCACAGCCATCATTTCTATTTGCTTCTGGAGGATGCTGGCTGCCTTGAAACCTTCTCTGTATGGATCGCTCCCTTGACAAATTTGTGGGTTTCTAGTTGTGCCCTGAATAATGCATCCTGTATAGAATAGATCTTCCTCTTGGTCTCTATCCAGTATCCTGGCCGTCTCCTACATACCGCCCAGCCGCAATTTTAATTTGATTTGTTTGCTTCTTGCTTGTCTTCCTCACTAGGTTGTGAGCTCATTGAGAGGGTCATCATAGTTGCTTGTCACGCTAAGCCCCCGCATAGTGCCTGGCACTTAATGGCCACTCGGTAAATATATAGGATAAATGAATGAAAAACGATATAGGCAGTTTGGGGCAGATGCCTTCCTCTTTGCTTACCCAATGGAAGTTCGAGGTCAGAGTCATGTCCCTGGAGGGTCCAGTGGGGCAGCTTCACTTTTAGTACTTCCAAGTATATTCTCACACCCTCAAAACCACAGTCTTGGACTCCCTACCTACAGACTCCTCGTACTTGAACGAGAAATAACCTTCTTGGCTTGGTGGGTGGAGGCACCTAAATGGTAGAGCACTTGCCCAGCATGAGCAAGGCTCAGCTCGATCTTTACCACCACTTCCCCTTCCCTGAAAAATCCAACCAAACAAGCAAATGAAACCCTCCTCTTTCATTTATGCTACTATTATTTTGGATTTCCTGCTATATGTAGCGGAAACTTATTTAACTGATATACCAGGGAATTTTGTTTGAGGGTAGTTCCAGTGGGCTAGAGATGCCTTTGGAGCAACAAATAAAACAATGAAGGGTCTTTCTGTGCATGCACGCATATGTGTGTGTGTGTGTGTGTGTGTGTGTGTGTCTAAGGGGAGTGAGTCTCTTCCCTCATTGAAGACACAGTGTACAAATACTCGCACTGAGCTCCACATACACAGAGCCAAGTCTTTGCCTGTGTGGACTCCAGTACACATTTGTTTTAAATTATTCCCTAATTGCTTAAGTGTCTGTGGTGTCTTTGCTCTGAACTTAGGGCCTGGGGAGGGACTCTGGTTGTCCCCCTCCGCCCCCACCAAGGGTGGAGACCCTCTCAGAAGATCCCCCACGAGGCTCCAAGAGAGGCTGCAGGCTCAGAAAACCAAGACCCCAGCGCGTGAGAAGTGGAGGATCCTGGGCTTCCCTTCTAATCCTCCCCATGCCAAGCCCAAACGTGGTGTTATGTTGGGAAATCTGACTGTTTTGCTTTTGTGGCCATGCTAACATATACCTCGTTAGTCTGTTTGTCTTAAAATCCACCCACTGTTCAAAAGAAAAAGAAAACAGCCAGGGCTTAAAATAGTTCGGTTGTCTATGTGGGAGCCTTTCCACTGCTTCAGCCAGTGCGGAAAGCCTCTTCTTCCTCTTCGCTGGACCTGCTCTTGGGGCACGGGCCCTCTTCGGGGACTTGGCCAGTGCAGTCTCTGCTGGAATTGTGGTGGGCTCACACGGCTGCGGGGAGGCGGGGACACACATCTCATGGCACTCAGGGGCTGGCTACCCTAGATGGCCAGAAATGGGAGAGGCCCCTGAGGTCATCTTGAACAAGCGGCCAAGGTGCCAGGGCCCATTCTCCTGGCTGGGGCTAGCTTGGTGCATCTGTGACCTGCAGAGGCTCGCAGGGACTGTACTCCATAGGGCACTGTGTTTTCTTTAATACTTTGTTGTAAGTGTCTTGAAATTCTTAAAAATTTTTGAACAAGAGGTTTTTCTTTTTTCATTTGCTCTGTGTGGTTCTAGAGGAGATTAGCATATGAATCAGTTGATTGAATAAAGAACATCCACTCTCACAATGTGGATGGCATCAGAGATCCATTAAGAATCTGGATGGAGCAAAAAGTTGGAGGGTGGGAGAATCCTCTCTTTCTTTTTGAACTGCGACATCCATCTTCCGCCATCCTCTGGCGACAGGGCTCTGGTCCCCAGACCTTCAGGCTCTAAGATTTACAGCATCAGCCTCTCTGGGTCAAGGCTGAGTCGCATCATCAACTCCCCCAGGCCTCCAGCTTGAGAATGGCAAATTGTGAAACGCCTCAGCCTCCCTAGTTACCGGAGCTTACATGTCTACATATATCCTATTGCTCCTGTTTCTCTAGGGAAGTCTGATGAACTAAAGTACCCTTTCTCTCCACATCAGGACTCAGGGGTCCTGAAATCAAAGCATGGGGGCTGGAGTGGATTCTTTCATTATTACCACTAATGAAATTTGTGCTTCTTGTCCCTGTGCCTGTGAGCTCTTCTTGCCTAAAGGGCTTAGTCTCCAAAGGAAGAGTGTGCCCACCGTAGTATCACTTGTGTTAAAGCCAGAAGTTGGGGCTATCCTCACACCTGGAGTCAGTCAGCAAAGAATGGGCTTCTCTGCCAGCTACGGTGCTTTCTATTGTCCAGGGGAGATTAGCTGTTCCCTACTAAGCTGTGGGGATGAACAAGCGTAGGTTAGTAGGTCTGGGCTGCAGGAGACCCTTTGGGACACCTCTTGGAACTCCAATATCCAGTTATACAGCTCAATGGTAAACTGATATGGTCTAATAAGCGTGGAATGTGAGTATCTCTTCTGTGGGGTTAAAGGTTGGGTCTTCCACATCAGGTAAGGAAACTTGCCAGTTGAAAGTATTTATTGCAGTCAAGGGAAATATTGGATGGGTATAAGAAAAAAGGGTACTTATAAATACTAGCTAGTGGCAAAAATGAGAAATAATTATGAATATTTCTTTTTTATTTTTCTATGATTATATTAACCTATTTCTCCCCTTTTCTTCTCTCTCCTATTTCATTCATTCATTCTTTGAGGCAGGGTCTCACTATGCAGTCCATGCTGTCCTTGAACTTGTGATGATCCCCTTGCCCCAGCCTCCCGAGTGCCTGGATTACAGGTGTGCACCACCACTCGGCTCTCTCCGATTTCTTTACCACCTGAAGTAAGATGTGTTAGTAATAGTTAACTCTATGTCTTGTGGTTAAGGTACACTTGTCATCAGCTGAGTGCGATTCAGCTGAAACCGGAATGAGCATTACTCCAAAATGAACAGAAACAGCAACAACAACAAAACAGAAAGGAAAAGAGAAAGGAAAAAGGAACGAATAAAGAAAGGAACACAGAAAACCTTGTATCCTGCTTTACAGAGAAGGGAGAGGATTACAGTGTTTTTGGTGGTATGTGAGATGAGTGCCAAGTCTTCATGGGGTGGACTGTGGTGGCCTTGTTCTATGTATTATGGTTTAGTTCATCTGGGACCATGTTTCTCAGAGTTTTCTGTAAGGTTTCAGGTTACCACTGGCTACATTTTTAAAAGGTTGAAAATTAGAAGCGATGTTATTGTCATTTTACACTCTGCAGGGTGTGGCACAGGTGCTGTTTCAGCTCATGTGCACTGTGGCTGATCTGTTGGGGAGAGTAGAAACCCAGCACACAGCCCTCAGGTCCCACCTGAGGTCCTCCTTCCTTCTCCAAATCCCGGGCCACCTGCAGGTGGAGCTGTGTGTGAAGGTGTCAGCTTGTCCGCAGGTCACCCGTGTCCTCCAATTTAGAGATGGTGGATATGGACATGGCTGCAATTTGCTCTTCTTGTTTCCAGCTGATTCTTGTTCACTCTCACTCCACAAGCATATTTCACACCCACCTTCCAGCTCTGCAGACTTTGGGCCCAATATTAGGTGCAGAGGTGACTGCCTTAATTGATTGCTTTACCATTTCCCTGTAATAAATCTCTATTTCATATTACTCATGGTAGTTCATCTTTCCTGTGTCTGAACCCCGGTTAATACACTCAGACTGATAGATCCTCTCTCAAAGTCCTTTTATAGCCATCATTCCACTTCATGCTTACCGTAACCCTGTGAGTGAGATAATACTGCACTGTCCTCATTTTGAAAGTAGGATTTGAACGTAAGGGATTTCCCAGAGTCACATAGCTATGAAACAGCGCAGCTAAGACACGAAGTCAGATCTAACAGATTCTGTGTCCAAACTTCTGTGTTCCCCAAACACTTTGAATCTAATTATATTGCTGAATTTGTGTCCTTGTTGCTGTGTTTCTGGTCCTTGTATAATTAGAGGTTAAGAAATTAAGTTTCACGGGTGGTAATCATACAGTCAACTTCTCTTTTGTCTCTTGCTAGTCTCATACCTATTGTGTGTTGGGGGAGGGAACAGCTGCCTTTTCCTGCTATTTAGATAAAAACTCAGGCCCAGTGACTCTTTTTTTTAAATTCGTTAGTAGTCAATGGAAAGTTCTGACAACATGTTAGGGAGAAAGCATTGTCTTGGTTTAAAACAGCCAATTTATATTTAGAGCAAGACCCAGTTCTTCTCTGACCCCTCCCTGCACCTCCTCCCTGGCTAAAATCTGCTGCCCTTTAGCTTCCTACACTGGGGGAAATGGATGTGCTCTTTCTTTCTGGCCTGACTCCCCCACTCATCCTTCTCCCCAGGAATGGGGTTGGGAGGAAAAAGAGGCAAGAAGTTGCTTTTTAAAAAACAGCTTTAGGCTGGGCATGGTGGTGCATGGCTGTAATCCTAGTACTCGGGAGCCTGAGGCAGGAGGATTGCTGTGAGTTTGAGGCCAGCTTGGGCTACATAGTGAGACCTTGTCTCAAAAACCAACCAAACAAACAAAAAACAATTTTACATACCATAATTGATATACCACAAAATTCACTCACTTTATCTGTATAATTCAATGATATTTAGTGGAATTATAGAGTTGTACAAAGCATCCTAATTTTAACTTCGTGAGAACATTTTCATTACCCTAAAAACTTCCCTCAAGCCAAAGCTAACCCTTACCCCCAGTCCAAAGCAACTGCCGCTCTGCTTTCTGTCTTTACAAATCTGCCTTTTCTGGATATTTCCTATAAATGGCATCATCATCCCCTGTGTCTGGATTCTTTCACTTAACATAATGTTTTGGAAGTTCATCCATATTGTGTCATGTACCTGAAATCTCCTTTTTGTTGCCGAATACTGTTCCATTGCATGGCTATATTGTGTTTTATTTATTTATGCACCAGATGATGGACATCTGGATTGCTTCCAGTTTGGGGTATTGTGAACAGTGCCGTAAGAAAAATTCACTTACTTGTCTTTGTGTGCATATATTGTTTGATTTCTCTTAGGTTTGTTCCTAGCAGAAGAATTACCAGGTTGAAAAAAAGCTTGTATTTAAAATTTTAAGAAACATCCACATTGTTTTCCATGGAAGCTGTCCAATTGTACATTTTTATTAATAATTTCTCCACTTCCCTACCAACACTATTGTCTGTGCTTTTGATTGTAGCCATTCTAGTGGGTGTGCAGAAGTCTCTCCTTGTAGTTTTAACTTGCATTTCTCCGAGTCTCTTTTCATATACTTATTAGCTACTGTATATCCTCTTTAGTGAAACATCCATTCATGTCTTTTTTTTTTTTTTTTTTTTTTTTTGGTGCTGGGGATCGAACTCAGGGCCTTGTGCTTGCTAGGCAAGCACTCTAACCACTGAGCGAAATCCCCAACTCCGTTCATATCATTTTGTCCATTTTTAAGTTGGGTTGTTGGTCTTCTTATTGACTTGTATGAGTTCTTTGTTTTTCCTGGATACCAGTTCTTTATCATACATATGGTTTGCAAATGTTTTCTCCATTTATGGCTTGTCTATTTTCATTTTATAGTGTTTTTAGAATTTTAAATTGACAGAAAATTGTGCATGTTTATGGGTACCATGTGATGTTTTGATACATGTATATACTATATGCATGTTCAGATCTGTATAATTGTATGTGCCTTCTCAAAGATGTATCATTTTCTTGTGGTGAAAACACTGAAAATTCTTTTGCCTATGTTTTATGAAATATACAGTACATTATTATTATCTATTGTTATCCTTCTACTCAGGAAAACCTTGAATTTATTTCTCTTATCTAACATTAACTTAATACTATTGACCAATCTTTCTCCCAACCTCCATCCTCTCTACTCTCCCACCCCGTGGGAACCGCCATTCTACTCTCAGCTGCTATGAGATCAACGTGGAGTGAGACCACATGGTACTTGTTTTTATGTACCTGGCTTAGTTCGTTACTGTAGTGTCCTCCATTTCCATCTATGTTGTTACAAATAATAGGATTTCGTTTTCATGTCTGTACGGTATTCCATATTCCACATGTACTATACCATACATAGAGTCTTTTGAAATGTCAAAAGTTTTAAATTTTGATGAGGTCCACTTGATCATTCCTACTGGATCATGCTTTTGATGCCATGTCTAAGAAGTCTTTGCTAAACCCAATATCACAAAGATTTTCTTCCTATTTTGATTCTAGAAAGTTTAAAGTGTTAGTCTATCTATGATCTATTTTAGTTCCTTTTTAAATGTGGATTTTCAACTTTTCAGCACCATTTGCTAAAAAGTAACTATCATTTCTCCCATTGAGTTGTCAAAAATCAACTGTACAGAAATGCAGACTATTATTTCTGGACTTTCAATTCTGTTTCATGGGCCTATTAGAAATCTCCTTTTTGCCATGGGATATATTACATAGATTCATCATGTATTATTTATTCATTCAAAGATCATATGTAGATTCTAGGTGCCAATTTTCTCACCAATCACCATACTTTAGTCTTGATCATTGTAGTTTATTTTTTAAAATTAATTAATTAATTAATTTTAAACCAAGAACATGTATTGGTACATTCTTCATACAATGGTCACATTCATTACATTTATTCTGTACCTATACATGATGCATCTTGGTTCTCCCCCCTCTCCCACCCCTCCCCTCTGCTCCCTCCCTCCCTATTTACAGCAGGTTCGTTTATCATTTTCCATATTTTCCCTTTCCCCTCTCTTTCCCCTGTTGCCTTTCTGCTTTTCCCCTTCTTTCTTTCTAGTACTCCTCTCCTCTGCACACCATCCTCCTTTTATATAATATCTATTACACCTCTTTGTCCTTATTTACAGTTATGGTCTCTCATATCAGAGAAGCAATTCGATGTGTGCTCATGAGTGTCCGATTTATTTCACTTAAGAGTATGTTCTCAAGAAACATCCATTTATATATGAATGACTCTAGCTTATCCTTTTCTATGGCAGTGTAGTACTCCATAGTGTAGAAAAACCACATTTTCTTTAGCCATTCATTGGTTGTTGGGCATTTAGGTTGTTTCCAAGACTTAGCTATTACAAATTGTGTTGCTATGAACATGGTGGTGCATACGTCCTTGTGGTATGACGATTTTAATTCTTCTGGGAAGATCCCCAGTAGGGGAATAGCTGGGTCAAAT
>PVJO010031440.1:0-14292 GCA_004026905.1 Hystrix cristata
GAGGTTATACTTGATAATGTAGGTGGGCTTCATCCAACCAGTTGAACTGCCTTCAAAGCAAAAGAAAGGTTTCCACATGCAGGATTTGACAGTAACGTACGTCAGTGAGAGAATTATACATAAAGTGAAGCAGGGCATGAGACACCGAGGCAAGTGGATTGCAATTTCGAGCCCAGCCTGGACAATTTAGCAAGACCCTCCCTTAAAATTTAAAAAAAAAAAAAAATAAGCAATCTGGGAAAGTTGTTCAGTGCACAGGGCCTAGGTTCAAACATCAGTACTGTCCCCCATATATATATATGTAAATAAATAAAAATGATAACTTTATAATGGTGAAACACACGGAAGCAAAAATTGTAAATTCCGTGAGCTCAAGAGTACATTATTTGGTCCTGCTGTATTTGCCAGCATCTGGTATAATGTCTGAACTGTACTAGGGTTTCCATAATCCCTTTAGATATAAATGAATGATAGTAAATCTCAGCTCTGTAACAGAAAAGACAAATGGAAAATAGAAACATCAAAGCATATTTGGAAGCAAAGTCTAAGGATTCGGAAAAACAGGCTCAGAAAAGAGATAAAAGTGATTGACTATTATTTCAAGTAGCAAAGAGAAAAACCGAACATTGATCTAATTACAGTTAGAGTTTGAGGCCTTCAATTCTCAAGACAGGGACCACATTTGTTTTCTTTGGGAGGTATTTCCTGTGCATGCCTTTCATGTGCCAGATAGCAAACTTGCCCAGCATTTATATGATAAATGTAGAGAATTTATTTACTGCCAGCAGGGGATACACACAGCCGTGGGTGTCAGAGATTTTTTTCTTGAACTCTCCCTGCTGTTGTTTGCAAGGAATGACTCTCTGGGAGTACACGTCCCATCTCTGTGACTTCCGTCCTATGTTCTTCTGTTCAGGAGACGCACATCCTACAGGGCTCCAGGATGAGTACAAGAGGACATCAGGATGACATAATTTATTATTAATCCTGTGTTACTTTGGAAGGACACAACATTCTAGAGAGACATTCAGAGCATTCTTTGTTGTATATCTGTTGCTTTACTCTCAACATTATTGTAACAAAGTCTCTAGTATCTTCATTTGTTGGGCAGTAGTAGATTCCCATTGCACTGAAACTCAAGGTCAAATAAAGAAAATCCTGTTTCTGAAAATTTCCAGACTAACTGGAGAAATGAAGGTAGATTCTCTCCCCCTGTTCCAAGTCTGGCCCTGCTCCCGGGTTTGCTTACTGCAGCTCGGTCCTGCGTTCCTCTTCTATTCTCCGTGTGGGCTCCTTACATCTGGGCTCTACTCTGCTCTTCCTGTCTATCTTTTGCTTTGTTTTGTTTTACACAAAGGCTTCTCACCTTTGTCTTCTACGGTTCCCACTCTTTTTTATGTGTGTGGGCATGGCATTGCTTCAGAAATATTTTTTAGCGGTTGGGGATTTAGCTTAGTGTTTGGAGTGCTTGCATAGCAAGCATGAGGCCCTGAGTTCAATCCCGCACCAAAAAAAAAAAAAAAGTCTTAAATGGATTTCCTTGCAATTTTGTGTTCAGTTCTACTTAGAGGTCACAAAACTATACTTGGAAATTTGATCAGCAACAGTGTTTTCATCCAGTGCCCACCTTGCTTTTGCTGTTTCTGCCGTGTGCTTGAATATCTCTACCCTTTGGTTATCTGCTTTTCTCAAATTTAGTTTGATTTTTAAGTCCCACATGATCCATTTTGGAAAATGGATAATATAAAATCAGAAGTATGAATCTCCTTTAAGAAGCGAGTGAGGGAGAGAGATCTTACTCAAATGGGAAGGAGATCAAGAGATGAAGGGATAAGGGAGGGAGGAGAGGAGAAAGGGGACGAAAAAAGAATTCAGATGCATTTATATTCATGTATCAACTCCATACAAGGAATGCAATCCTTACCTACACCAAATATGTACAAGTAAAAAATAAAACTTTAATAAAAAAAGAAATATGGTGACTTTCAATTAGAAGGAGTTATGAAAAAATCCACGTAAAGCTGATTATGAGCTGAACTGAACCTTCCATCATGCTATGTTGAAGTCGTAACCTCAGGATTCGTGAATTTGGCCTAATTTGGGAAGCAAGTTCCGGCAAGATGATCGAGTTGTGTCGAGAAGTGTTGATAATGATGAGGACAGTCCAAATCCCTTGGCTGGCATCGTACCAGAATAGTGAAATATGGACACAAAGACATGGAAAGGATGTAAAGACGGGGCAGAGACTGAAGCAATGTATCTATAAACCCAGCAAAGCTGGGTGGCTTCTGTATACCGGTGGCTATGCAGAGAGTATGCGGATCTGTGCCCAGAGTCCTCAGAGAGCACGGCCCTGTTACCACCTTGGTTTCAATCTTCCAGCTTCCAGAACTGTGAGAGAAGCCATTTCTGCTGATTTTAGCCCTGGATTTGCAGTACTTTGTTATGGCAGCTCTGGGCAGCCAACACACACCTCGAAAAAGTTAATACATTCTTTTACACACCAACTAACTTGATAAAATATTTCTCGTTCCAGTTCTTTTGGCGAGAACAGCAAAAATAAGCCAGAAAACAAACTTCTAAACAATAGATTTTTGTAAGTACAACCCAGGGTGAGATGGCCCTGTAGAAGCCTGAGGACTGAGCCCTGAACGGGGTACTACAAGGTTCTATCCACATCCTGGTGATGGACTGGTCTCCCCAAGGATTTCCAAGATTCTTTAAGACTTTCTCCAGAAGGCTTTTTAATAACTAGCTTATGGAGTATGTTAGAGTTTTAAGGAAGCATTTACACATTCTAGTACCTATAGGACTCTGTTACTGGTCTAACTAAATGGTTAAAGAAACAAACTTCCTAATAGTTTTAATAGAGAAGTACTGTAGATAGACATACATTTACATTGTTATCTAGCTAGCTATTTGAAGCCATGCTCTATTTTAATAAGGGTTCAATGGGTATTGATATAGACTTCATGTCTGTGCTGTTCAAAATTCATATATTGAAGCCAGCTGCCAAAGGGATGGTGGCAGGAAGGTCCTGAGGTGAAGCCCTCAATGGTGCCCTTAGCACCCTCAAGGAAACAGGCATCAGAAGTGTCCATGTTCTCTCGCTCAGTCCTCCCCTCTCACTATATGCAATGTGTGAAGGTATGACGAGAAAACAGCAATGTATAAACCAGGAAACAAGTCCCCGAGAGATAACATGTCTACCTGCACCTTGGTCTTGCACTGCCAGACTGTAGAACGGGGAGAAATTTCTGTGCTCTAAGCAGCTCCTTCTACGGGGCTGTGTTATAATGACTGGAACCGATGAGATAGCTGCACACTGATGATTCTAGATTAGCAACCAGGAAGCGAGGTGCCCTCTGCTAAACCTCGCAGACGCCAGTCCTGCTGCCCCTCATCACCCCAGGCAGCTACCGCCCTTCTTTGTCTCTCGCCAGCCCAGCCTGCCTGCCTCTCCGCACCCTCTGCCTCCCCATGCTCCTCAGGCCTCCTTTTCCAATCAAAACAACTCAGGAACCTTCCTACCTCGCTCCATCCTTTTAAGTGATAAAAAAGGGAAAATAAAGGCAGCAAGTCTAAAAAATGGTAGAAACTTTAAAAATCGTTCTACTCTCTCATAACCACAGGTCCTGGCCCGTGTCCAAAAGTCTATTAGCAAGTAATTGGTCAATAAATAAATATAATTATCACATTTGTTATTCTCTGGATTATTACCATTAATGAAGCCTTATTTAAAGGAATTCCAGTTGAGAGGTAGAGAAAAAAGGTAACCTCTTTTGTGGAAGAAACATCACAAATGACTAATCTTTTTCTCATTCTGTGTATTCCCAAGCAAGAATCCTTAGCGCTTATGTTTCTGATCAGGAATGTGATTAAAGAGAATTGAGGTTTTTTCTGGGAGTCACAGGAAGAGACTTCAGAGAGGGAAATCTGCACCTCAGTGTGCAAACAACCAAGCTTGCAAGTGTAAAGAAACCAAAACTGAACTTCAACAGAGACAAAGTACAGGCAGGCTTAGGGGAATGGATAACAAGTTGAATACTGGAAGTCTTTATTTAAGGCTTTCAGAGAGAAGGAAAATCATGTTTTTTCTTTTTCTTTACTTCATGTTTTTAAAGACTGAGGAGAAATAAATACTTTGAGTAGCACAAAAGTTGATCAGAGGCTGTTAGGTGACTCATGGTCTTTGAGATTTTTTTGGTAAGATTTAAGATAAATTGAATAGGTAGTCAGCATTTAGGAGGCCCTAGGGTCAAACCCTGGACTTCATAGGTCATGCCATGCGGTGTTCATGAAGGAGATTATATTGCCATGTAATAGATGAAGAAAAGATAAAGGATTAAAAAACTCATCAACTAAGTAGCAAAGCTTTGATCCAGAACCAGGTGTGCATGATTCCAAAGCTTATGTTTTAGCTCAAAGTCAGTTCTTTCCACTCTAGTCTTTCTTAAGAAATACTAGGTAACATGTGTTCAAGATAACATCTTCAGTTGGCTGAATATTTTTAACACAGTGTGAAGTTGTGCGTGTGTGTGTGTGTCTGTGTGTGCGTGTGCGCTTCAGCTAGAGTTGCAACTCAGAGGCAGCTCAACTTGTAACGGGGAAGCCACCAGTCAGAGAGGGTCATGGGCATTAGACAGGCACACTGTAGCCACCTGAGAGGTGGCTACCTTGAGGTATCTGCTGTTTACTCCTCTAACCAACTTATCGAATGCCAAATTTGATTTTCTTAGTGAAACTGGTACTTTGTCAAAGCATTAATGTTAGAAAAGAGATCTCAAAACTGATATTAAAAGGAGTCCTGGGTGACTTTGGATGTCCGCACCACCTGGGTAGGGAGACTGTGTGGTCTCGGCCTGGCAAATTTATTTTTCTCCCGTTTTGGGCTGTAGGCCTCTGCTGCAAACATGCTCCACCAGATCATTGGTCAGGCCAAGAACCATCCTAGCTTGAGCCCTCTTTTCATGTTCATTGGAGCAGGAGGTACTGGGGCAGCACTGTATTTGACACATCTAGCATTGTTCAATCCTGATGTAAGTTGGGGCAGGAAGAATAACCCTGAACCCTGGAACGAACTGGGTCCCCATGAGCAATACAAGTTCTACTCAGTGAACGTAGATTACAGCAAACTGAAGAAAGAAGGTCCAGACTTCTAAATGGAATGTTCCACTATAAAGCTGCTGAGAATGAAGTTCTTTTAGAAACTGTCTGCACAATTTTCCACTTAACCAGGAAATATTTCTCCTCTAAATCCATGAAATCATGTTGATTTGTTGGAGTTTATTACACTGGTTAATAAATCTCTGAAATTAAAACCAAAAACCAAAAAACAAAAAAAAAACCCTGATATTAAATATAGTAAGTCATTTGCGAAACATCTTTCAGAGACACCCCAACCTTTATGAAGATGGAGTCAGAACCCATCGAGGCCTGCGACCTGAGACCTAGGCCATGGCTCTGGAGATGAGCTTTGTTCAGTGTTGCTGCTTCCAAAGAACATTTCTTACAGGTCTGGCAAGTCGGAAAGCTGGGACTTCGTTGTGCTTATGACACAGTTTGCATTAACCATATTGTGCTTGCTTGCTAATAAACGTGCAAAGCCCAAGAACTTAGTCTACGACTTTCTTTCATTGCTCCTTGGCTGTAAAGCTATAGGGCATTAGCTGATTCTCATACATCTCACTTTCCAGTGCTTGATATCGTCTCTCAGAAAGAATCTACAGATGCATATAAATGGCTACAGCTGATCCATAATTCTGCTCTTCAGATTATTCATATCAAAATCACTTGAAGGGGCTGGGGATTTAGCTCGGTGGTTAGAGTGCTTGCCTTGCAAGCGCAACGCCCTGAGTTCGATCCCCAGCACCAAAAAAAAAAAAAAAAAAAAAAAATCACTTGAAATTTAGAATTCATTTTCTCAGAATCCTATGTCCGAAAGTTCTAGAAGTAAGGCCTGAGATTCTATGTGTATTGTAATGAGTTCCCTTGTAGTTCTTTTATACACTGAGGATTCACTCAGTGAGGATATAATCAAAAAGCATCATGATCATTTACTGACAGAATACCCCAAAGGCAGACCACAGATCCAACAGGAAAGCCTAATTGCTAGGTTTGAAAACCATAATCTGTTCTGCAGTAATATATAGCACACCATAAAGTCCTAGCACCCTATGGACTCTGTGCTGCAAATGTGTGGTTACAGCTATTTGCCTACCTGTCTAGATCAGGAGAGATGGGGGCCGCCTTACACATCCTGCAAACCCGCCCACAGAGAGTCTTCCAGGGAAGACACGGCTAGACATCATCAAGAACTTTCCAACTGACAGTCATGAGCTCTTTCCCTTGACAGTGATGAGGACTGTTGACCAAAAGCCCATCATACTGAATACGTTTTGGGAGGGAAACTAGTTTGGTTATTAAGTTGCTTTCTTTTTTCTTTCTTCACATCAATCAGCACCAGTTCACTTACTTATAAGACATCTCATCTGACTTTCTTCTACTCATTACATCTTTATCGAGAGACTTTCTAGAATCATGTAGTCTAAGCTCCCAGTAAACATCATGGAAGATCAAGGCAGTGCAAGGTTACTTCAGGACTCTTGTCTCTTAAGCTGTCACTCTTGAGAGGAGAAAAGTGCCCTGCAGGGTGGTCGAGGTCTTGTACTCAGAAGTTGGCCACAAAGTCAGTGACAAGTCAGTGAAGCTTCTAGGGCTTCTGCTGCTTTCTCTAAATGACTGGTTGTAAAATGCTTGTCCGGCCTATTTTATAGAATTTACTAATTCATTCATAAATATGTATAGGTCATCGCTTATATTCTGGGAATTTTCTAGGACCCTGGGGAGATATAGCAGGAAACAGGGCAGACAATGCATTCACCTTCCTTGAAGTGTGGGCTAAACTTAGTAACTCATTTCTGACAAATCATATATAATAGGAGTGGTAGAAAGTTACCGTCAATATTATATAATGAAAAAAACACAAACAAAAAACAAAACTGTATTCCATGTTGGGAATGTTCTCCATTGCTTTCTGGCTTTTTCTTTCTCTCCTCTCCCTTTCTATCCTTTTCTTCTTTCTGTTTCTATCTCACACACTTTCTATCTCCAGTCATAAATAGCAGAATAGACCTGCAGAAGAGTCACTGCAGAAATAGGCCACATGGAGAAGTAAAGAATCCGGCCAGCCCCCAAAGGCAATAGGACATGTGAGCCCATCACTAACAAAACACCCGAGAAAATTAACATGGAGAAAATTTACATGGAGAAGTAAAGAATCCGGCCAGCCCCCAAAGGCAATAGGACAATAGAGCCCATCACTAACAAAACACCCGAGAAAATTAACTTAGAAAAGAAAAACAGTGTTTGTTTTTAACTTATAAGTTAGAATTAACCTATAAAAGAAAAAGCAATGCTTGTTCTAAAATGCATAGGTTTAGAATTACCAGTCCATGACCGGGCAGAACCATTCAACACCCAAACTTTCTCATTTTGAAGCTTTCTCTCCAGCTTAGGCTTCTGACAATGCAGTTGCAGCCAGCAGTTTGAGTGCAACCTCAGGGGAGATCCGAATTCGCACCGCGCAGCTCAGCTGGTCCTTAATTCTTATCTAGAGACACTGTGAAATAAATTTTTGCTACTCTGGAAAGTAAAATATAGAGCAATTTATCCGATGACCAAGCCATCGAATAAAAAAGAGTCCCAGGAGCTGACTCTTGAGGATATTACTATGAGAACCAATGAATTCAGAATCCCACGTCTTATACCCTAAAGAATCGAGTTAGACTAGAAACACACAGTGACATCACATTGGTATTTTTATCATGAAGAAGCACAAATTTTCTATTCTCTTTAATTCAATGCAATTAAAGTTTGTTTTATCCTGCGATCTGAAGTATTAACTATAAATACTTCATTAAATATAAATAGTTCATAATCAAAGCTCATCAAAACTGCATTTTTTTTTTTTAGCAGAGTTAACCAACAACAATGGCTTTCTTACCTCCAAAGAAGTACTTCTCGCCAGTTTTCACTTGAAGAGGACTGTTCGTTCGAACTGCTGATGCTTCGTCTCCATCAATGGTGAGAATAGCAAAATTCTCTTTGGCTAAGAAACGAACTTCATGCCACTGCCCGTCATTCAACCCGGAACCTGGGAGGTGCAAAATAAAATTCAGTTTAGCTAGACACAATGTAAATACACACACACACACACACACACACACACACACACACACTCACATATTTATATATACACACGTATGTGTAATTTTTAATTGACAAATTATCAGTGGATTGCATTTATGAAGTACAATGTAAGGTTTTGGTACATGCATAAATGTGCAGTGATTAAACCAATTAGCATATCTACTACACATTTACTTGATACCTTTGCTGTGTGCAATGGAGTTGAAATTTACTCAGATTTTTTGGAATATAAAATGCATCATTATTAACTATATAGTCCGCCAAAGAGATACTGGTTGAGATGACAGTTTCAGCTAGGAAGGAGAAAGAAACACTAATTTTACACAGCAAAATTAGTGCTTTAGAAGTAAAAGTCATATATTTTCATCCAGGAAAATATAGTGCTGCTTATAGTTTACATTATTTAATATTCTTTAGTATCATAACCAGTTCTATCTTCCAGTGGACTCAATAAAGCATAACGGAACACTCAGGTAAATACACAGGATTGGAATTCATTGGGGCGCTTGAAAAAAGAACAGTTTGAATAAAGTCATTTGGAAGATGAGGATGAGATATTTTTAACGAAGAACTTATTTTCTGGTTAAATTTGCCTTATCCCACTCTCAGATAAAAGAACAGATTTATGTTTCTTTATTTAATAGTTTTCTCTATTTAAAAATATTTTTGTGCTGCTATTTCCTTTCAATAACTATATCTGTAAGCATAGTTTACATAAATTAGGTGCTAAAGGAAAATATGTGAGTATGTATAGTTATATGTGCTAACTAACCTTTAACGATGGTGGGAACAATATCAGGATTCTCTGATTATTTATAAATAAGGCATTGATGTAATTGAGTAGTCCATATTACAACAAATAAAAAGCAGGAAAAATAACCCAACATCTACCACCAACAACCATATTCCATTGTTTCCTAATACCCAGATATTTGAAGACAGACAGACTTCTTTTTGATCTTGTCACTGTGGACATGGCTTTCTGTTTAGTTTGTGTTCATTTTACAAAGAATAATTAGATAATTAAGGCACAAACAGCAAGGAAACCATGGAACATAATCATCTCGAGAGGTCAGGAAAACCAAAAAAGAGACAAGTCCTAATAATCGGAGAGCCAGAGTGCTTTATCTGATGTTAGAAAAGCCTATTTTATGACAAAGGGAATATATTTTTGTTCTAGTCTTCTCCACATGGCATAATCTAAAACCCTCACATAGAAATTCCTTGAGGGTACACTTCAGTGTCATGAAAGAAAGGGAAGACTAACAAGTAAAGATATTTAAAAACAGAATCAGAGGAAATCAGTGACGCACTGACAGAAGGCAGAAGCCCCTGATAATTGACTCCAGCAGTCTGTGACCCAGAGTGTGTGGGCCATAACCAGTTCACAGCTACTTGTTTCTGGACAGCCTGTGAGCTAAGAACAGCTTTTACATTATTCAATGGCTGAAAAGACATCAAAAGAGGAATAATATTTAGTGGCATGTACGGATTTCATAAGTCCAAATCTTGGTGTCTATATAAAGTTTTATTGAAATATAGTCAAGCTCACCTGATTATATATCATTTGGCTTATAATACCCTCATCATAAAGCTGAAGTGGAGATCAAATGGCCCAAAGGCCAAGACTGTTTACTTTGTGCTTCTCCCAGAAAAAGCATTAGGTAATGGTGGTTTATATTATTAAGCGAGGCCTTTTGGGACTTAGAAGATAATCACATGTCTGTTATATAGACTCATATTACAGTAAATATCATAAAAAATAATTACTCGCCATACACTTTTTAGGATGTTACATTTTAATTCAGTAATACTGACCACCTTATGTGACTTCATTGGAGGACAAGTAAAATGTTGGCTCCAAAATAATCAATACATATAATTTCCAAAATTTGAAATATATAGTATATTTGAGTCCTTTTGTATATATAATGTACATATTATATGGGAGAGAGATAATCTTGATATTAATACTATAAAAATTGTAATCGCCTGATCATCTGTAGTGTGAAAGTTTCAATAGTGTGTGGATTGGCTTCTTGTTTGCATTCTTTCCACGTACAGTCTATTCTCCCCACAACATAATGCTATTTTAAAAAAAAGTAATTAGCATTATAGTATTTCCAGTACTATACTTTTCTCTTGCTTCCGAACTTCGTTAAGTGCTGTGGCCTCAGCTTTATGGCGAACTGAGCCTCCCGTGGATGGTCTGCATGGGTTTTGTTGTCCCTCTTCAGGCATCTGCACAAATGCTATCTTATCGGAGACCTTTCATAACCAGTGCATATAAAGTATCGTTTTCCTCTCCTCGGTTAGTATGAGTTTTATTTTTCCTCTTAGACCCTTTCATTCTATTGCATATTCAATTACTAGTTTAACAGTTTATTTTTTATGCTGCACCATTTGATTATAAGCTCCTTGAGGTCAGAGATTGTGTCTATTTTCTGTTGAGAACCTTGCACTTCGGACAGTGCCTAGCACACTGCAGGTGTGTAGACATAAGGAAGGAATCTGAGGGACGATAATGAATACGAGTTTAACAGACCACTGAGTTGATGATGGGATGCGAGCCAGTAGTGGGCACAGGACTGACATCGCTGCTCGTGGCCTCCATGCCGGAAACAGCCATATGCCCTGTGATCCACTCAAGGGTAAGAAATAAGTGCAGTCCATGAAATTTTCTTCTTAAACTTAATTGAATTTAATGTCACTAGATCTTCCTGGAAACCTGCACCATTCTAAACACATCAAAGTTGACCTTCTCCTTATGGAGTTATGCAGTGAAACATCTTTTCTCATCTCTCCCTGGTGTCAGCTGAGACAACCCCAGACTCTGCAGCGGCTTCTGGTGATGCAGGGCGAGGGGTGGGCTAGAAGGGCCGGGCGTGCCCAGAACAGCAGCCATGACGGGCTCTCAGAAGGTCTGCGGCAGGTGCTGCCAGCAGCATGGTAGCAAGCTCTGCGTGAAGAAAAGTTTTAGTGGCTTTCTGCCTTTTTCCGTCTTATTTCCCTTCTCCCTCTTGGCGATTAATTGGACTAATGTAAAGTAAACTGAATGTATCCGAACGTCATTATTCAAGTTTGCTTTTTAATACTCATGGGTCACTTTATGAGGCAGTTCCTTACTGTAGAAGAACAATTCTAGATTTTAGTCCACGTTCTTTTTGTGACAAGAGGAGTATCTTTACCAAGTCAGAGATTTTTTTCCTGTCTATGCAAAAACTGGGAAAATAATTCTTTAATTCTTTTCCTTTTTTGCCTTTCCAATATGCATGAAGAACAATGCAAATAAAATCCTCTGTACTGTAAAATTACTATGCAAATGCAGCCTTATTCTTAAATTAAAATCAGTTAGCTGTCAGATAAGCCATAGTGAATACTGAAATACTTTCTTCTCAAGTGGGTCCCTTTGAGTCCTCCCACGGAATTGGTGCACCAGATAATATATTTTCACCATAATATTTAGTCCCAAATTGGATTTATGGTTACCTATAGGTGTGCATGATCCCGATTTTGGTTTTTATGTTTACAATTTGATGAACTCTGTCCTGAAATGTAGTTCTGGGATAGGGATCTCAAGAACATTAATATTATAAATGTTCAATCTCTAAATCCTAAAATATGATCCTAAAGGATTATACATGCTGTGGAAAACATTTATAAAATACTTTCAGCTATTCAAGTGATAGACCAGAAAGCCTTTCGGAAAATCCCTATGAATATTTCTTCATCGGAAAATTAATTTATAAATGGAACATAACTACCTTTATTGTTCATGGCAAAAGGCCCATTATTCTAATCAGATTAAAATTAAAAGGTTATTTTATTTTTCCGAAGGAACTTAATTACTAGAGAAATTGGACCCCAGATTGAAAGCCTTGTTGACAGCAGCCTCTGTATTATCTATGTTTAAACTGTGATTCCTATTCATTTTAATTCCAATTATTATTTTGAACATTTAATCATCAAAAGGTATGCCTCCACAATCCATGATAGGAACAGGCTCCCAAATATAATAAAATTTACTCTTAATGCAGCAAGGATGACCAAATTACTCAAAGTATGCTTCTTATTTTGTATTTTCTTTCTCCCTAAGTTACAAAAACTAATAGCCTGAAGGCTTTCTCCAGAGAAAAATCCAATTTTATGAGGCCTACATGTTTGAGTATTTATAGGTGTACTCATTCCAAACTCTATGTGCTAGCCACCAGGATAAGTATTTTACTTGCATTCGATTCACTCACAAATTACTGAAAAAAATTTAAAGATTATTATCTCCAATATAGAGAGAGGGATTAAGTGAACTGAATAAAATGTACACATCCCATAGATGGTAAATGGCACAGCCTGGAATTGGACCTCATGTATCTGGTCCAAAGCCTGAGTTCTAGAAAACAAATATAAAAGACAAGAAACAACAATGAATTATGTTGTATAGCCTCTGTACATCTGCCATCAGAGTTTCACTGCACACACACACACACACACACACACACACACACACACACTCACACACTTTTCTTTGCCACCATGTCTGCAGAGGGGTTTAATCTCTGGGCATAGCCTTGTGTCATGGAGCATCCTGGCTAGAAAAAAACTGAGATATCGTCCATTTTCGCGCACCTACTTTCTGTCACTCAGGCCCTCCAATTTCTGTTGTGTTGGAATATCACCCATACTGCCCTACTGCATCTCTTTCGGCATTTTGTTACACTGACATTTTTACTTTACAATGGAACTTTGAATGGAAATTTTATATTGCAGGTCTGAACGGCACATTCTTAAACTTCTTTTCTCCTCTCAGGAATATTTAAATGATCCCACGAGTATTTATTTCAAGTCATTTCCAGACACTGTGGAACTCGGAGCAAAGAGAACTTTGTGTCCACTCTTCCTGCTCCACAGTGGGTGGATCGGCGACCTCGGCCGTGCTGTCTTGCTGCGGGCTGGCTGTAAACACAGACGCTCATCCAGGCCTCCTGACACCTGAAAGAGGTTTTCTCCAGTGCTCGGAACTGTGCCCCAGGGGTACGCTGAGCCTAGCCAGGGTGTGATAGGTGCAGTGGATATCTCCTCTGCCCCCTTTCATCCTTCTGGTATAGGAAGGACCTGAGCAACTCTGTATGACATCTAGGTTGAAATGAAAGTGTGTAATGTCTCCTACAAATCTGCTCCCCAACTTTTTTTGTCTTCATCCTTTCCTGCACCATCTGTCACTTGGAGGAAGTAGTGCAGAATTATTTTTGTTTCAGAGAAGCTATAAAGAATGGCCCTTTTCAGCCATTAAAAATTAATGATATTGTTTAGTGATTTCTAATTCACATGAAATGGAACAGTAATGAAATTCAAGATCATTTGGAAGTCAAAAATATGAAATACATTCAGAACTCTATAGCTTATCAGATCAATGGCTACAAGATGTGTATAATAAATATCAGTAGGTTTATTCAATGAAAAAAATCAAGTGTATCATTATTACAAGTTGTATTAAGAATTTCCTAAGTCACGTACCACAATCACCAAACTGATGAAAGCACCCTTCTCATTCACGGTGGAGAGATGCTGTTCTTTTGCCTGCCACTGTGGGGCTGGTAAATATCTTGAGAATTAGAGAGACTCCGCAGGGAGCTACTTTCAGATGTGGTACCCCGGCAGTTGGACAGTGACTCTTGGGAGCTGACCAACAAAGAAGATGCTAATATGGATACCAAACAACAAGACCAGGTCTCATTTCCTGAGCCTCGTGTGCGCCTGGAACCTGCCCGCATGCGATGGAACCCTAGCTACTACCCATCACTATGCTGGAAGATGGCGGAAGAATGGAAAACAGGGAGAGGGATTCAAGACGACTACGCTGTGTGCTTTCACTCTGCCTCGCTAACCCAAGCAAATTTTAGCGTCTATGCGCTTCAGACTTTTCTTGTTTAAAGTACAGGTATCGGCTACTTTGGAGGTTTGCTTTGAGTGGAAGAATTAGTGTTTGCATCCGTGTCGCCCCTGGCACACAGGAGCTAGTATATCTCTATAAAATAAAATATAAGATATCTCTATAAGATAAAAAATAAAGACACTAGCTGGGCA
>PVJO010031441.1:0-14337 GCA_004026905.1 Hystrix cristata
TCCCGGGGGTTGCTGGGGCTCCGCCCGGTCTCGGGGTCCCAGCGGCTCCTCTGGAAGGGCAGCACGACGTCCCCGCGGCGGGCGGGGTCGAACACCGGGTCTCCGGGCGGGACGTGGATGTTGAGGAACTCGGCGGGGCAGCCGGGGGTGTCGACGCTCACCACGTCCGAGAGCGCGTGGTAGCCTGGGGGCGCGGGGGGTGAAGACTGGTGGGTAGGTGGCCCCGTCCTGTCCTGTCCGCCTGACAGGGTGGCTTCCAAGTGTCTCCAGGAGCAGAAGACCGAGGACCAGTGCAAGGACCGCCCCTAGTTCGGCTGCTCAGTCCCAGTGAGCCTGGATCTTATAATATGATCCATGAGAATATAGTGTCCCCTTGCTGAGGACGGGGCGGGTGGGGTCCTCCACAGCAACCCCGCAAAGCCTCTTCGTAAAGCGGCTCGGGCCTCCAGATCACACCGGGCTTTCCCTGGACGGCGGGGGGGGGAGCTCCCCACTCCACCCTGCATGCAGTTGAGGATTCCACCTCCTCACTAGGCTGTTATGAGGATCAAATGATCAAGGGCTCCCGGATTCAGTTCCCCTCGCTGTGGGGCAAAGCGGTTAAAAATCCTCCTGGGAGGACAGCGGTAGCACGAAACTCGGTGCCCAAGAACTACAACGGAGGTCCAGGGGCACACCCCTCCCCACCCCGTTTGAAGTAAAAGGTAAGGAAAGAGGGAGCAAATATCCCTGCACCAACACCCCAGATCCTTCGCAGACGAAGGCAGGCTTGAAGTGCTCTCGGAGGGGAGAAAGTGGTTGGGAACTTAGAATAGGTCCCTCTCTCTGGCGCTGGGAGGAACACCAGCTCCACCTTAGTGTCCTCTTCCGCACACACCAAATACGAGCCCAAGCTCCATCCCACTGGCCTGCTGCTTTGCACTCACCGAAGAAGACCCCCAGCACAGTGCGGTTGCCGAGCGAGGCCAGCCCGGCGTGGCCCTGGGTGACCGCGTCGCTGAGCCGGCGCGGGTTGGGCAGCAGCGGCTCCTCTAGGGCCTGGTACACGCCGTCCGCGTAGCTAGCCGGCACGAGGCGCTGCAGCCGCGAGCCTGCGGGCGCGGGGAGCCGAGCTCGCTCAGGGCGCGCAGTCCCCATGAAGCCCCCCTAACCTTTCCCCTCCCTCTATGCCCAGCTTTACCGACCCGGTCCCAGGATCGCGCAGGAGTGCGGCGCCGGGGCAGCCGGGCTGCGGGTCTCGGCGCCTCCCCTGCCCCCAGTTCTGCCCGCCGGGTCCGCGGGACACACGTACCCGCAGCGCCGCGCTCGTGGTGCCTCAGGTTATTGAACCAGCCGTCATAGCGCTGCACTTCCCAGGGCAGGGAGAACGTGTCCTGGCCACCTGCGGGCACAGAGAACTCCACGCTGCGCGAGCACCCCACAGGCCCCGCCAGGCGCCCCATCCTCATCACCGACTCCACGACGATGCCTGAGCCGTGTTAGAGCGGCCTGGGAGGCTTCCCAGATCTGGCCCCACATTCCCGCCTCGGAGCCTCTTGCCAGCACCGCTTCCTGCCAGACCCCGGGGGACCCTGGATGACGCCGCGCGGCTAGGGGCGCCTGCTACTAACCCGCTGGGTCCAGGCGTCCAGTAAGCAGCGCCCCCAGGAGCACCAGGGCCTCTGGTCTTGCTCGGAGCATGCCGACCCCGCAGCCTGGGGATGGGGGGGGTGGGAGGTGAGGAAGCGCGATGGAGGACCCCACCCCCCTCCGGCCGCCCACCTGCCCCGGCAGGTCGCACTTCGGGAATGAAATTTTTAGAAGCATCACCAGGCCCCACGTCAGCACACCACTCTTTCCAGAACGGCTGAGGTAGTTTCCACACTTCACCCGGATCAGAGCGCCAACCTCGACCACTGGACTCCTTTGGGGCCCTTCAATCCCAGGCAGGACTGACCCAGCCTCCCAGGACTCTGGCCCGAAGCCTGGACCCCCCCCCCATTTCCCAGACAGTGCTTCTGGGGCACCCCGGAACGGCAGCTGCCCATCCCTTGCTCAGTGAGTCCCCGCGCAGGAAGGACGAGGGTGGGGAAGGTCAGGTCCCCGACTCTGGTCCCACCTCGGTGGTCAGACGGCTCCTTTTCTCTTGGAATCTTTGTTCCCTTCTCTGCTTCTTGCCTGTACTCCAATCCCCGGATCCTCGGCCTTCCCGGCGCACCGGCACCTTCTTCCTGGGTCCTCCGTCTAGCTGCTGCGAGGGTGTCACCTCCTGCAGACAGGCGGCAGGTGTGAATATCTACACCTGGGGCTCGCCCTCCTGCAGTGGAGGCGTGGCCCTCATTTGCATATCACCCTCCACCCCTCGTTTGCATAACCTCTGCCGGGCCGACCCCGGGGCTTGGCTGATGGGACACCTACGCTGCTTGCTGCCCATGAGCCTATAAAAGGGGTCTGGGTCCCTCGACAGCCCGCATAGCCACGAAAGTAGCTGGCCAGGGCCACTGAGAAATAATTCCGCTTGCTGGCTCAGTCCAGAGCGCTTCAGGACAGCCAGACTCTGCTTCCTCAGGGGAAGGCTGCGGGGCGCAGACGCGACTACCCTCCTCAGCCCGGGTGCAGCACTGGACCCGCTGCAAGATGACTGTGTGGAACGGCGTGCTGCCCTTTTACCCCCAGCCGCGGCGCGCGGCCGGCTTCAGTGTGCCGCTGCTCATCGTCATCGTGGTGTTCTGCGCCCTCGCCGCCAGCTTCCTGCTCATCCTGCCTGGTATCCGGGGCCGCTCGGTAAGGGGCTGCCAGGAGCTCCGTTCATGGTGTGGGCGTCAGGGGCAGCAGCCTCCTGGTCAGAATGAGGAAGGGTCTCCGTGAATACTCAGACTGAGGTGAGGGGAGCACATTCCAGGGTCTTGGTGCAGCAAGCGCTCACCCCTTGTCCGAGACGTCCTGGAGAGGGACCCCAGGCAAATAATGAGAGACTGCCGCAGAAAGGGGCCCCGGTGGGTAGTCTTGTGCTGCCGGGCCGCCTGCCTCCCTCGAGACTGCAAGTGCACTCCTGTCCTGCCCTCTGCATGCCGGCCTTGGGGACGAGAAGACCAATGCTAGCAACAGACTGCCGTTTCCCCTTGGTGTTGGGGTGATGCGTGTGCAACCCCTCCCCAGTCTTCTCACGTCTTGATCTGTGTTGGTTTCCCAGGGAACAGGTGCAACTAAGCCTATAAGCATTTCCACCTCTGTCCTTGGCCACCAGGCCCTGGGCCTCCCTCTTCTGGGGGAGGTGACCCCTGCCTCCCTAGCACTTCTGGACTCACTGAGGCAGTGACTGGGTGCGGGGGGGCAGGCGCCAGATGGCTGGCGGAGGGAAGGTGGCTGGAGTCTGCCAGGCAGGGTGGACATGGAAATGGGGCTGGGGAGGTCGAAGCACACACCAGAAAACCTCAGAGATGTCAGCGGCCCCAGGGAACATGCAGGAAAAACACGCCTGACATCAGGCTCAGAGAGCCAGGAATGCGATAAGATTAGGTGGAGTGGGGTCAAGAGAGGTCTTGGGGCAGGTTGGGCAGTGCCCAGCCTGACCTGAGCGGCTCTTCCTGCAGCGCTGGTTCTGGTTGGTGAGAGTGCTGCTCAGTCTGTTCATAGGGGGAGAAATTGTGGGTGAGTGTGTGGTGCCGCCCGGGGAGGAAGGTGGTAGCCCGGGGAGGAGGTGGGTAGAGAGCACCTGGGAAAATGGGAAACTGGGATTGGCTTTCTGCTACCTTTTCCCACTTTGCATGCTGCTCTTTCTAGTGTCCCCTCTTCTGCCCTTACCCTGCAACCACCCTGGGTCCCTAGATTCCCGTCTCTGCCTCTCTCCAGTCCCATCTGCCAAACTCCACCGCGTGCCTCTTCCACAGCTGTGCACTTCAGTGGGGAGTGGTTCGTGGGCAGCGTATGGACCAACACATCCTACAAGGCCTTCAGTGCGGAGCGTGTTCAAGCCCGCGTCGGCGTGAACGTGGGCCTGGTGGGCATTAATATTACACTAAGAGGTGAGGAGGAGGAAGTGAACGCCTAGAGCTGGGCTATCCCACAGTCAGTGGGGATACCGGGGAACCTGGAGGACCTTTACCACCCTCGGGCTCCAAAAGCATTTGGTCTTCGAGCATTTGCCTCTTACCCAACCACTTCCCCTATTTGAACCGGCTCGGTTTCCGGGTTGCTGGCCTCGCTCGATCTCAGGACTGCGCCCCCCGCAGGGACCCCGGTGCGGCAGCTGAACGAGACCATTGACTACAACGAGCAGTTCACCTGGCGTCTGGACGAGGACTACCGCCGCGAGTACGTGCGCGCGCTGGAGAGGGGGCTGTCGGACCCGCTGCTCTACCTGGCCGAGAAGTTCTCGCCCAGCAGCCCCTGCGGGCTGTACCACCAGTACCACCTGGCGGGACACTACGCCGCGGCCACGCTGTGGTGAGCGCGGGCGGGGCGTGCCGAGCGGGCACGGAGGCCGCGGGGTCGGGGACGCGCGGCGGGAACCCCGAGGCCCAGCGGCGCCCCCCGCCGCCGCAGACCCGGGCGCCCCGCCCCGCTGACGCCCGCCGCGCGTCCCCGCAGGGTGGCGTTCTGCTTCTGGGTGCTCTCCAACGCGCTGCTCTCCATGCCCGCCCCGCTCTACGGGGGCCTGGCGCTCCTGGTCACCGGCGCCTTCGCGCTCTTCGCCGTCTTCTCCTTCGCCTCGGTCTCCAGCGTGCCCCTCTGCCCGTTCCGCCTCGGCCCCGCCGCGCTCACGCCTGGCTACGGAGCCGCCTTCTGGGTCACGCTGGCCACCGGTGAGGACCGGGCTGGGCGTGCGCGCTCGGGGACGTGCGTCTCGCGGTCCAGAGTGATCGTGGGCATCGTCTCATTTGCTTCTCCCAGTTGTTCACAGAGGGACACTGGCTCTTGTTTGGTTGGTTGGTTTGCTTTGGTTTTTGGTCTGGCTAAGTCATAGCCTTGACCTCACGAGCCCAGGCTGGTCTCGAACTCGCGGTGATCCTCCTGCCTCAGCCTCCAGAGCGCTGGGATCACCGGCGTGGGCCACCACTCACTGTTACGCCCATCTCACCGATGGGGCGGGGGTCCGACAGAGTCAGCGTCTTGTCCTCCTCAGCACGAGAAGGCGTGTATCCTGCATCCCTCTCAGGGGTCTTTCTGCAGTGGGCGTGTGTGGAAGGGGGCGCCTCCACTAAAACCGAGCGGCAGGCCCGGGTCTGGCCTGGGGCCTGATGGCCGCGCTCTCTCTCCCGCTAGGCATCCTGTGTCTGCTGCTCGGAGGGGCCGTGGTGCTTCTCCACTACGCCTGGCCCAGCGCCCTCCGCGCCGTGCTGGACCACAGCGCCCCGGACTACGGCGGCCAGGCGAGGGCGGGCTCACCTCTCATCCTCAACAACCCGCTGCACCAGCAGTTCGCGGCCCCGGACCTCACGCTCACCACGAAACTGTGAAGGGCGCCCTCTTCCGGACTGTGCCCCGCCTGGGGACACTGTGCCCCGCCTGGGGACCTCGCGCGCCTGCAGAGAGTGGGCGGGAGACCGCGAGGGACTCCGCGCTTCCCGCACCGAGGACACCTCGCGGGGACGCGGCGCTGTGCGCGCCGGAGCAAGCTGTAAATAAACTTTCTTCTTTTGTTTTTTAAAACTACCCCCGCCCATTGATTTCCACGGTTTCTCTGGGATCTTGACGACACACGCCCTTGGCAGGCGTCCCTGGACCGGCACAGCCTACTTCGGCGACGGGCTCTGGAGGGGCGTCCTCTAGCGACGACGCAGCGGAAACGACGCCGGGCGGCTTCGGGTGGGTGGGTGGCAGGGCTCAGTGACCGGCAGGTCACCCTCTCTCCCACCCGGGTCCCCCTGGGCCACTCTGCTGAAGGGACTGGGAAGGAAGGAGGTTTTGGAATGGATTCTCTAACTCTTCCCAGTTGGCTTCTTTTGGAGTGGTGTCTGGGGGCCGAGGTAGATGTCAGCAAGGCATGTAAATACAAAGCCAGGGACTTTATTAAAGGTCGTTGGCAAATCCTACAATCTGAGTATGTTTGGGACCTGAAGATCAAAGAGAATGTGGTATGGCTGGTTAATGCTGGTTAATGCTGGAGCTGGGGTGACATGTCTGGTGGTCTCCCAGTGCAGACCAAGAGGAGACACACACACACACACACACACACACACACACACACACACACACTGTCTCTCAAGAAACCAAGAGGTGCAGAGGGAGGAGGTCCATGGGAGAATGACTGTGACATATGTGTGAGGAGGGCTGGGTTTCTGCAAAGGGCACCCAGAGGAGGCCCAGCACCCAGGAAAGACAGGGCTGCTGTGCAGAAAGAGGGGCTGCCTGCTGTCGCCATAGCTACAGGGTGCCAGGGCACCGGGGGGTTGGGGTTTGTCCTCTTTAGCATCGGTAGGTGGGGCACCTTTTTACTGCCCCCTGCTGATGGGAGCTGAGGATCTGCTACAGCCTTCACGCAGCTCAACGAGGACAGAGAAATCAGAGGGCACAGTCGGGCTCTCCCAGGGCCTTCTCCTGACAGCAGGCCTCTGAGGAAGACTGTGACAGTGGAATGTCCTGGGGCTCGGGGCTGTCAGCCATGAGCCGGTAGCGGGGACTCAGGAGTCCCCCCTCCTCAGGACTCCACTCGAGTGTAGGGTCCTCTGCACTCTGGTTGAAGAAGGCCTTCAGCCTGTGGGGCTGCATCCTGTGGGCCACTGCCATGAGCAGGCCCAGCAGCAGGCACAGCAGTCCTGGGGACCAGGATGGCAGGGGTCTGTCTTAGCATTAAAGGGCTCCTGGAAGCAGAGCCTTGCCCACCCGCACACTGGGCCCTGGTCCTCCCTCTCTGGCCCCAGCCCTTGGGTGCCAGTCATCAGAGGAAGGGCTCACCTGTAGCCAGTGTGACCCAGAAGGCAGGCCCGTGGTGCATGTGCAGCTCCGCCGTGCCCAGGCGCAGGGGACAGGGTGGTGTGAGTGACGTGGCCGTGGAGAAGAAGAACAACGCCAGCAGCTGGAAGATGCCCGTGGCCAGTAGCATGTGGCCGCCGTAGAGCAGCACGGGCATGGACAGCATCACGTTGGCCAGCAGCCAGCAGAGGAACGCGACCCTGGAACCAGGGCCATGAGGACCGGCCCAGGACCTCCACATGCAGGTGGCTCAGGGGCCAAGGATACCCCAGTGGTGTGAAGTGGGGAGTCCTGCCATGGGCTTCCCAACCAGGCCCCGTGGCGACCGATGCCAGACCAGCCCACTTGGGATAGCCACATGCAGCCAGGGTCTCTGTTCCTTCCCTCCCCACTCACCACAGCATGGCAGAGGCATAGTGTCCTGCCAGGCGGTACTGGTTGTACAGGCCACATGGGCTGTGCGGAGTGAACTTCTCAGCCAGGTAAAGGACAGGATCTGGCAGCCCCTTCCGCAGGGCCCTTGTATACTCCTCGGCATAGTCCTTGCCCAAGTGCCAGGTGAACTCCTCATTGTAATCGATGGTCTCATTCAGCTGCTGCACCGGGCTTCCTGGGGGAATGGATGGCTGCACTCAGTGGGGACCCATGGGCTGCAGCGGGGCATTCTCCCGGGCAGGGACCACCTACACTGGGGAGAGGCCAAGAGCTGATCTCAGCTGGAGGAGACCCCCAACACCCACAGATCCTTCAGCCCCAGGGCCAAGCACGCTGCAGCCTTTCGGACCATGTGAAAATAGACTCCCAAAACAGAGTAGGGCCCCCTTCCCTCCCAGGCAGAGCCCCCTCACCTGTGAGCGTGATGTTGACTCCTCCCAGCCCGACCTGCAGCCCCACGTGGGCACTGATCCGCTCGGGGCTGAAGGCTTTGTAGCTTGTGTTGGTGTTGATCTGGCCCACCGACCACTCAGAGCTGAAATTCACGGCTGGGGTTGGGGAGTTGGACACACGGGAACTCAGGGAGGGCCGGGGATTACTGGGACAATCAGGAGAGCTACAGGGGTACATGCCGGGACTGGCCATCACTGTACACCCACTAACCAGCCAGGGATCTGGCTCATAGGAAGCCTGCCAGTCACTGGTGTGGGATGAAAAAATGGGTCAGAACCCAAGATCTCCCTTGCTCACACTCTGCATAACTCTATGTGCCACCCCCCCCACATTTCAGGACAGTCTCTAGGGAGCTGGGGAGGAAGCATTATGATAAACCATGACAGGCAAACCCAGCTTCAGCATGGACACTTCCCATCTCTCCAGGATGCCCGGTCACCAAAGCCAAGCAAGCAGCCCTCTCCCATTTCTCCACTCCTGTCCCAGGGACTCTTAGCCCACAGTCATTATGCCCGCAATAAACATGTCCTGAGGGCCGTGGAGATGAATCCAGCGGGGTCCCCCAGGCAGCACCTCTCGGCAGGGTCTGGGAGCCACCCTGAAGCAGGGACCACTGTGGGGAGACGAGAAGAGGGGCCACTGCCCAAGTAGCAGAGTCTGGTACTCACCCAGAATCACAGCCCCGATGAATAAGCTGGTCACCACCCGCAGCAGCCAGAAGAGCCTCTGAGTCACAGGGTGGGGGGTCAGGGCACAGCACCCACCTTCACATCCACCCGCCCTCTTTCCACGCTGGGCGCAGGGGCAGGGATTCTACAACTGAGACCTCCAGGTCCCTGGCAATCGGGTTGTCTGGCACCGAACCGGTGCTCAGTCATCATTTGCTGAATCGACTGGTGAGTGGGAAGCCCTCCCCTGGAAGTGGTGACCCTAGGGTCTCTTCCCCGAGTCTCTGTAGACAGAGTCTGGACCCCTTGCTCTGGGGCCAGCGTCTCCGGAGCTGGGCTTGTTTCTTACCGTCTTGCCCCGAATGCCAGGCAGGATGACAATAAAAGTGACCAAGGCAGTCAGAAAGATGGTGATGATGACAGCCAACGTGGTGTCCATCGGGAAGGTCGGCTTGGGGCCGGCATAGAAGGGGAACGTGTGTCCAAAGGCAGCCATTGCGATGGCAGTGTGCTGGGAGGCAGTGCTGTACAACAACAGCCGTAGGTTAGTGCTCTGCATCTACCAGATGCTATTCTCGGTGCTGGAGATACAGCCAGAATGAATCAGATCAGCTCCTGTCCTGGAGCTTACCCTTTAACATCCTGCAGAGTTCTCCCTTGCTGCCTCAGTCGTGTGTCCAACTTGCCATCTTCTGGCCTGACAGAATTAGGGTCTGAGCGATCCGTCTCTGCTGCCCGGCTCCCTTCCTAACCTCAACCCTCTGCACCAGTGCCATCCATACCCTCGAGGCTCCTCTGTTTCTCCTGGGATCGTCGTAGGAAATATAATTCTCTTTCATTTCCCTCAGGCCTCTCGCACAAGCAGATAGACCACCGAACATACAAAGAGCTATATTTACGACCAAGTGGGTAGAAGAAGGTGCAGATTATGTGAAGATTGGTTTTCTTCCTCGGGCCCCAAAGGAACAAAGGCCAAATAGTCCTGTTAATTATAGAGTCTGGCTTTCTCACCAGGGGACAGATTTCCAGCCGGGCACTGCCCACATCGGTCTGGCCAGCTCTCTCAGACACCCTGGGTGCTCTTCTGGTGACTCCAGAACAACTGAGCTTGAGTTCACCTGAATAATCACTCAAGGGGCACCTGCCCTCTGGTGGGCACGGCGCTTGGCTGGGTGCCCTTCTGTTCCGCCCATCTTGTTTAACTCTAGTTCGTCCCTTTGTAGATAAGCTATTGAACAATGGTACCCGAACTTGCTGTGTTTAGATAGACCTCAGATAGAACAGGTTGTGAGACACGCTGTTATTGTATGTACCACAAAAAAGCACTGCCGATTAAACCAGAGCTGCCATTGTTAGTAAGACACACCTCAATTTCGGAGGTGTCAAAATGTTCAAAACAAAACAAAATAGAAAACAAAGCATCTTGGAATCAACGATCCTAGTTCTGCCTGTGTTGCTACTTGCGATCTGTACTGGGGTCTTGGTTAGCCCTGGAGGCTCCATAATTTAGTCCAATGAGGCTGTTCTTGTTGAGCAATATGGTAAAAAGAATAAACTTTGGAGTCAAGCAGCTCCAAAGGGTCTGAATTCTGCCTTCGCTTCTTCCAACTTCCTTGACGTCTACAGAGACCTAGTTTTATGGGAACATGGAGATAATGTCTTGAGGGCAGGGTCATTGTGAGAATGACATGAGATCCTGCACATATTAACTCCAACCCTAAGTGCCAAGAGCCATACTGAGAACCAAAAGCTGCCGAGTGGGAAGAAGGGGGCACTTCATTACTCCTCTTATCTGTTCTCGCAATCATTCTTAGGATCCTGGGCTGGCATCAGTTCTGGTCTAGTTCCAGGTCTCCAGCGACTAACACTGTAACATCAGGCAGGCAACAGTCTCCTTGGTCTATGGTCTCCTCATCTGTCCTGGATAGGCTGATCTCCAGGTCCCTTCCAGTTTGAGTGCTGGGACTCAACTCTCCTCTCCCAGAGAACAAGCCTCTCCTTTCTCGTCAGATGGGCAGATCCAACCTCCTGGGCTCCAGCCCACACCTGCCTACCACCTCTATTGTGGGTTACCCCTGTCCCCTCAGCATGCTCCAGCTTCTCCTTGTTGTCTGGCTCCTTCTCCCAAGAACATGCTCAAATTTCTCCCACCTTAATACAAAGAAGGGTGACCTCTGTGGATCTTCTCGGTCCCCTCCACTACACCCCGCCCCATTCACAGCCAGGCTTTTTGAAAAATAGTCTATGTTGGTATTTCATCTGCTTTAGCTCCTCGACCCACTGAGATCTAACTTGTCCTCATCCCTGACTTTTCCATGTCACTAACTGAAAAATCCAAAGGGGATCCCCACTTTTCACCCTTCTTGAACTTTCTGTGGAATGCAAGTCTGCAGAGCACACCATCTTTGTTTATTCTTTTAGTCCCTTGATCTCCATGACGCTACTATGACACTACGTTCTCCTGGGTCCCCGGCCTTTGGCTATCTTTCCTGGCTGCCCTCCAAGTTCTGCCTCTTCCCTATTGAATGCTCCTGCTCCCTGGGGTTTTGCCTTGGGTCTCTTCTTCTAGCACTATTCAAGAATCCCTGGGCAGTCATACCCATTCCAGGGGCTGGCGGTTCTCAAAAGTCTCCTAGACCCCGCTATCTAAAGGACCAACCACCTCATGGGTGTTTTCACTTGTATATTCCTTTGATGCTTCAAATTTAACAGGTCCTACCCAGCAAATGATATAATAATGATAACAACAACACAAATTCCAGATGGAATTCACTGTCCTCGTTGTTTTTTATTCTATTTTCTTTATCAGAACAAGCCTCTCTTACCTCTCAAATATTTCTTGATATTATTCACATGTTTCTTTCCCCAGCTCTGCCCTAATTCAGCCTTATCCTCACTTGCCTGGTGCCAGAATCATTTTTCTAAGAACTAAATATAACCATTTTACTTCTCTGCCGTGGGTAAAATCTGATCTTCTTACAGTCAGATATAAAGTGCTCTGCGATCTGGCCCCCCACCCCATTCCTCCCCCCTGTCTCCATCCTTGCCCAGGCTATTCTACAGCCACACTCACCACTCCCTGAATCTGACGTGCTCCTTCAAGCCTTCCTTAAGCCTTTGTATACGTTACCTCCTCCACCCAGAATGCGCTCATCTTTTTGGCAAATAGCTTTCTCACTTCAAGTCTCAGCTTGTTTTAGCTCATCTGTGACTTTTCCTCTGCTGCCACTGGTCCGAGGTGGATGTTCCCTACTCTAACAGTCTAATTGCTTTTTGAGCATATCTCCACGATCACAACAATTATACTGTACTCCAACTAGTGAACATTGTCTTCTTGTTAGGCTCTAATCTCCCTGAGGGCAAATACTTAATCTTTCTGTCTTTGCTTCCCTGGCTAGTTGCATGTACTATCAGGCCCTGGATCAAATAAATATGAATGAGTTCTTCCCACAGGTGGCTACTTATACCTTCTCCCACAAGAGGGCGCTCTGCCTTACACAGTAACCTGATTGCCTTCTTATACAATAATCTCCCTCAAAGCTGAGTAGCCCCAAGACAGGGTTGAGGACTGGACAAGACTCCAGTACATAGGATTTGACTGATCTCAATTTTTAGTGATTTCAAAATTTTTTTTCCCAGAAAACCACTTCTAATAGTTGGAGTCTTCAAAACCAGCAAAGACACAAGCAAAAACATTCATGTTTAAGTGAAGCTGAAACATACATTTCAAACCTAGCTGAAGACAAGTAACTAAGAATTTGTGGATTACTTTGTAAAATATGTGATACTGACATTTGTACAGATGTTTATTGGCCTAAGAGTCTTTTACTTACGACACCCAAGCCACTATATTTTTTATGAAAGGGTATAGGATGAAGGGCTATAAAACGTAGAATATCTTGGTTAATGAGATAGGCAGATAAAGCAAGGTTGTTAGTAGTAACCTTGTCTGAGCCTGGCGTAGTGGTGCACACCTGTAATCCCAGCATTCCAGGGGCTGAGGCAGGAGGATCACCATGAGTTTGAGGCCAGCCTGGACTACATAGTGAGTTCAAAGTCAGCCTGAGCTACTTAGCAAGGCCCTGTCTCAGGAAAAAAAAAACAAAACAAAACTGTCATATGTTGGAATTTCAAAAACAAATATTTGCAATGTAAGCAAATAATAATGTAATGTTTTTGTCAGGATCACATATAAGCATTATTACTGCATTTATCTTTAAGTAGCTCTGTTTTTTTTTTTTTTTTTTTTTGGTGCTGGGGATGGAACTCAGGGCCTTGTGCTTGCAAGGCAAGCACTCTAATCACTGAGCTAAATCCCCCAGCCCCTACTGCATTTATCTTAATGAGAAGTTATAAAAATTTTTTGTAAGACTGGCTTCTCTCTATTAAGATGCTTCAAAGAAACCCTAACAAAACATTTTCCCCATCGGGGTTCTAGTTGGTGACACCAGGCTACTGGAAGGAGATGGCTTATTCTTCTGGTTGGGGTAGTCCCCATTAAAAGTCTACAGCTCTGGCCGGGCACAGGAGCGCACGCCTGCAATCCCAGCATGGGAAAGAGGCTGAGTCAGGAGGATGGAAAATTTGAGGCCCTCCTGCCTGGGCAATTTAGTGAGACCTCGTCTCAAAATAAAAATATTTTATAAATAAAAAAGGCTGGAGACGTAGCTCAGTGGTGGAGCGCCCTACATTTGTACTGCACTAAAGGAACAGTTAAGTGGAGAAAGAGAACAGGATTTGAAAAGTATATTGAAACAGGATGTGGGAGGGAGCCCGGGGCGGGGAGTCACGCAGCCCAGACTATGTAGACTCCAATTAAGATAGTTTGAGGATTTTTGTGGCCTTACGAGGTTCTCCTTGCCTTCATTTCTCCCAAACTTTGTCCTTCGAGAGCTCCCCGCGCCCTGCGCCCCTAGAGGTCGGTGCGGGAACCGCACTTCAAGGCCTGCTAACCACGCCAACTGCCCGGACCCGGCAGCCGGTTCCCTACCTTCTCCTCTCCCAAATGGTGGGTCTGTGGCAGCCGCGCCGCTCGCCTCTTTCTGAACACCTCGCTCCCACGCGCGATCCTGCGGGGGTGCAGGGACCCGAGGCCGACCTTCGGTGCCCGAAAACGCGCGCACCCTTTCTCCCGGCGGGGCTTCCCGCCAACCCCTCCCTTCCCCAGCTCCACCAAGGACCAGGTTGTGGCCGGACTAACTGGGCTTCCTGCAACCCCAGCACTGAGGGAGGCTGAGGCAGGAGGATGGAAAATTTGAGACTGTCGGGTGGGGGAGGCGTTCGGGGCTCGAGGACAGCCCATCGCGTGCGCCCCACACCCCCGGAGCATCCCTCGGACCGGACCTCTGCGCTCCCTCGCAGCATCCCTCCGACCCCAGTCTCTGCCCCACCCCAGCATCCCTCAGCCCCGCAGTGTCTACTCCCCACCTCTGCCGCATCCCCCGGGCCCCGGTTTCGCCTCCCCGCCGCGCATCCCTGGACCCGGGTTTCTGCCCCTCCTACCCGCACGCCCAGCACCCGGGCCGGCCCAGCGCAGCCGAGCTCTGCAGGTCCGGTCCGGCACGCGCGGCTCCGAGGGCGGCGATCCCGGAGATCCACCGAGGACCCTGGCGGGTGGCCCACGGACGGCCGCCTCGCTGTGACTCAAGGCCTGGCCTGTGGCGGGCGCGGCTGGCTCCCTCCCGGTCGCAGGGCGCGGACCCGCAGACCCGGCGGGTTGGGGAGGATCCGGGGCGCGCTGGGCCCATCGGACCTGTCGAGGCGGACTCGCCCTTCGCTCCGCCCACGGGGCCGCACAAGCCAAACCCTCGGCGGGACGGGGCACCCCACCCGGGCCCCGCGAGCCCACGCCGCCGCACCCCGGGCGCCCCTTCCCTTCGCGGCGGGG
>PVJO010031442.1:0-14327 GCA_004026905.1 Hystrix cristata
TCTATTCATTTCTCTATCATCTAGCCAAGAACACTTGTGATAGATGCTAAGAAGAGAGGTAGGGGGGCACCTAAGTGAGATGTGAAGGTCAGACAAAAGCCGCTCTGTATCTTTCCCTGTTTGAGGAGTGGGAATTAGCTGAGGGAAGTCTGGAGGAAGAGGTGTTGTGAGGCACTACCGTGTGCTGAAATGAGACTCTAGTGGGTTCTCAGCACCAACCAAGGACCAGTTGTGGGGAAGCTGGATGTACAGGCCAAAGCTAGAGGTACAGGCAGATGGTGATCATGAAGGGCTTTGGGTCTTGTTCAGGAGTTGAGATTTTAAACTTAATTCCAAAGAAGACTCACCTTTTATGGGAATCACTCTAGCTGCTGGCACTGACTTGGAGGAAGCAGAGTGGACACCAAGAAACCAATGAGACATGCAGGTAGCATGGAAAGGGCTGTTGATGATGGAGATGGAGATGGGAGTTGGAAAGGAGAGGAGTTTAGGAGGCCCAGTGAAGTGTGCTTGACAGGTTTGGGTATGGAGGCACAAGGGAAGGGTCGACGATGAGTACCAGATTTCTGGCTTGAGCAACTTTATTTGAGGCTTTTCTTGCAAACTCAGACATTAGTCTTTGTTTTAGTTACTTTTCTCTCGTTGTTGGGACAGAATACTCGACACCCGAACTTAGGGGAAGAAAGGTTTATTAGCTCACAGTCTGCAGAGGTTTCAGTCTATAGTCTGCTGGGTCCGAGGCAGGGCAGCATGACAGACGCAGGGCGGGCCGGCGTGGCAGACCTGCAGCCGACCAACAGCAAGCAAAGTGAGTAATCCAAGGAATGTAGGCAGGGAATGCAAATAAGCAATGCAAACAAGCAGCTAATTAGCTTCTTCCTGTATCTTTTATGTAGGCTACCTGTCTCTAGGGCACGCTGCACTCCCACCCCCAATCTCAGTCTCACATCCTTGATCCCAGCAGAACAACGCCAAACCGATCAATAGATTAATTTAGTAACCACACACTCTAGATCCAGCTATCTCTTACCACATGAGGCTTTGGGGGGACATCTAGACACAAACCATAACAGTCTTCAACATCTCTGAGTTTCTGGTGTCATCCTCACTGAGATAAACAGAGAACTATTCCTAATGCAGTCCAGGTACAATTCCAGCAGAGGGGAAGACTGTGAAGGTAAGACAAACAAGTCTTTTCCTCCACTCCCATTAATATGTTTCACACAAGAAGAGAAATAAAAATGACTCAGTTTAAAAAACATCTTTCCCAGTGACAATATTCTACTATCACAAGTAAGCGTTTTCATTTTTGTTCTTCTTATTCCTGTCTGATGAGTTTTAAATTCTAGTCAGAGACTAGAGACCATTTGCACACTGGAGGACTATTTATATAAAGACCATTTTTCATTTTGAGTCACTAGCACAGGAAACACTGAATTGTTCTCTTTGGATTCAAAACACAGCTACTCCTTGCCTTGTTCCGTAAAGACTACAGTGTGATTGCTGAGTAAGGTAAGTGACTTTACCAATACTTCCTTCCTCTTAAAGCACTCAAGGTCAAAAAAGAAGAAAACACAATTCTATGACTTTCTTTCATACTCACTGGAAATAATGGCTACTATTATGGCATTAGGTTTAAAGATAATGATGGCGGAAACCCGATCGTGTCACTATAATCACTTTATCCATAACCAGTGGGTAAACTGCCTTTATTTTTCTAACAATCGTAAGTGACTTTCCCATTTAAGCAACATGGAGATCATTCTGTCTATTTTACAGATAAACGATCATGTTCAAGAGGTGGAGTGATTTTTCCAAGTTCCTCTGCTTTGATCAGAACTAGGCATTCCAATTCCTGTGGTTTGGGTACTTCCCAGAGGCCAAGAATCAGAGGTCAGCACCGAACAGGGATCTGACAAATCTTCACCAGATCCAAGAAAAAAGCAGAGGGGCCAGGAAAAGTGATAGGGCAGGCTTCAAGAGTGTAGAGTTGGAATGCCAGGAGCTTCAGGCATGGCAGGGCAATGTTAGAAATACCCCCAATGTAAGGACACAGCCACTACATCACAGATTCCCCACCAGGGCAATGCCTAGTGGAGCCATAAGAATAGGATGGTCACCACCAAGACCCACAAATGGTAGCGCCCCTGGCAGCATGCAACAGTAGCTGGAGGAAGCTGCAGGTACCAATGTGCAGCTCCAACCCAAGACGCCAACCGTGCAGGCTGAGCCCAGGAAAAATCTTGGGGCAGGGTCATGCGAGGCCCTGCCAGCCCACCTCTTGCTCCAGTATGTCCGTCAAGTGGCACATGGAATGAAAGTTTGGCCCCTCAGGTTTGGGCTTGCTTGGGGTCAGTTATTCCTTTACTCTAGCCTTTCTCCCTTAAGGAATGGGGATGTCGGCTCTATCCCTGTCCCACCATTGTGTATAAGAATATAACTTGTTTTGGTTTAACAGGCTCACAGCTGGGAGGAATTCACTTTGATTCTCAGATGGGAGTTTGGACTTTTGTGTTAATGTTGGAATGAGTTAGGCCTTCTGGACTGTTGGAAAGGACTGAGCATGTGTCTTGCATTATGAGAAGGGAGGACATGGGTTTTGGGGCTGGGGCAGTGTGGTGCAGACTGAGTGTGTCTCTGAGAAGTCCATATATTAAAGCCTTAATTCCTCAAAACTGCAGGGTTGGGGAGTGGGGCCTAGAGAGAGGCGCAGGTCATGGGGTGAAGCCCTTATGAATGGTTAATTGCCTTTCTCACATAAGCAAGCTCTTGCTCTCCCAAGAGTGGGTTGTTATAAAGCGAGGGTAGGCTGCCCCTCACGTTTTGCCCTGTTTGCATACTCTTGCTTTCACTTCCACTTTCCACCATGAGTTGAGGCAGCCTGAAATCCTTGCCTCTGTGACCACCCAAGTTTAGACTTCCTAGCCTCAGAACCATGAGCCAAAATAAATCCCTTTTTGTTATAAATTACCTGGTCTCAAGCATTCTGTTATACATCAGAATGAGGACTAAGACAACATCTATGACAGAAAATCAGATTTAAAAATTTCTACCTTTTCACAAATCATTGATGTTATATCAACTTATGTCAAGTTGATATAAAACTCAATTTTTGTATTTATTTCATCACAAACTGGTAGCATGCAGTTCATAGATCAGCGGCGGTCTCTACATCATTCTTTGAGTACCACTGAACTAAACTTATCTTACTATATAAATATATATGCATGTGAACATGAAGATATGAGTATTATGGAATTACTTAAAGTGACAAAAGATTGAAAACAATCTAATGTTCATCAAGAAAAGACTAGAAAAATACCTGATAGTACATTTGTCTAAGAAAATGCTATACAGCCATTGAAAAGGAAGTACACTTCAAGAGATATTAAGGAAAAGGTGCAAAATAAGGAGCAAGGTTTTAAGGTTTAGTTTCTTATACTTAAAGAGCAATTAGTAGCTTAGATGTATGCTAAAAACTTGTAGAAGTTGTAGCAGACGCTGCTAGCTGTCTGCTAAATATCTTCTTCCTTTCTTCCATGGGTATACTTTTTGTTGGGCATATTTCCTAGCACACCTTGCGGTTAAGTGGGGTCAGTCAGGTCTTCAGCAACGGAAGGTAAGTAGAAGCTCTGTGCCACTATTCAGTATGAACCACAAGACGCTGGTCTGTGTAGTCCTTCTTGCTATTTGTCCCCTTGCCACCCAGTGGTACCCAGCTGGGGTGGTGATCTAATATGGGCCAAGTAGATGATGTCAGTTTCCTAGGGAATATCAGAGTCATAAGAGCAAGGAGCAGGGGATCGCAAATGGCCATGAAATCTATTCTGACTGGGGCAGTGATGAGACAGAGAAATAAACTTTTGTGTTGTTGGGTCCCTTTTTAACAACAGCTGAGCCTTTATGCTTACAATGCAGAAAGACACACAAGAATCTCTAATCCTGATTGCTTCTAGGAAGCAAAGATGTGTTGTGGACAGTCTGAAGCTTCATTGTACATCCTTTGGTAAAATTTGAATTTAAAAAAGCTTATATGTATATGTTAACATATATTAATTTTAACTAATAATAGGAAGAATAACAATGTTGACTTTCTCACTGACAAATTGTAGATCTGAGTTTCCCATACCAGTGTTTTAAATGAACAATAAATGAGTTTCAGAAACTTTTTTATTAACCACTGAGTTCACTGTCTCCACTTTATGAAGATGCTTGCTAAGGAAGAGTTAAAACTCTGCTTCATTAACTTTTGATTCTGTCAGTGGAACACTATCAAAATGCGTGAGCATAACATAGATTCATAATTATTAATGCTACTGCAATATCTACATTTTTATTTTACCAGAACAATTAGGGACCATAAGAAAGAACTTCTATCTGACAACAAATTCACATTTACCATCAACTGTGATGTTATAGACTGAACGTTTGTTTCCTCCTAGATTCATATATCAAAAACCTAACTCTAAATGTGATGGTAACTAAGAGGTGGGGCTCTCATGAACAGGCTTAGTGCACTCAAAATAGATACCCCAGAGAGCTTGCTCACCCTCTGTTACGGTCTGTGGCTTGATGACCCCCCACCAAAGCCTCATGTGGTCAGAGGTGGGGCTTTTCAGAGGTGGTTGGATCTAGAGTGTGTGATGGTGGGATTAAAATAAGCATGTGATGCTGAGATTAAGGCTGTGCGATTACTAAATTAGTCCACTGATTGGTCTAGCATAGTTCTGGGTATGAATAACGGAAAGGCCCACCCTGGGTCTGAGTGCTACTCACCCTAAGAGTGTGTAGCCTGGGTGGATACAAGTGGACAGAAAGAAGGCAGGCCAGTGCTGCTGCTTCCCTGATACTTTGCTGCTTTGCTGCCTTCCTGCCTTCTGCCCACCATGAGTTGTTTCTCCTCTGCGATGCCCCTCTGCCATGCCACCCTGCCTTGGAGCCAGCCAACTATGGACTGAAACCTCTACAGACTGTGAGCTGAAATAAACCTTTCCTCCTTTAACTTTGGGTGGTGGGTATTTTGTCTCAGCAACTAGAAAAGTAATAAAGACACTCTGGGCCCACTGGGTGAAGATGTAAGCTGAGGTCAGTAGGCTGCCCTCTAGAAGAGTGCCCCAACATACCATCACCATGACCTTGGATTTCTAGCTTTGATGAAGCTGAACTCCTGAACAGTGAGAAATAAATTTCTTGCATTTGTAAGCCACCCAGTCTATGGTAATTTGTTATAGCAGCTGAAACTAAGACAAGACGTGAAGTCTAGCTTCCTCTGCCTTGTTCTTCTTAGCAAGTCTTTTCAGTGGAATGATCTCATTTTTTACATATTTATTTCCTTGCCTCAACAAACACAACCACAAATATCTCCCTATAAGCATACCATAGTCATCAAATAGGATTTAATATGACAAAATTAAATTGTCCCTGGCAAACTTGTGCTAATTTCTACTTTGTTTATGCTAAAGAACATTATGATGCACTATTTTAGTCCATTTCTTAGAAACACATACTTAAAGATAACCCATCCTGCAAGATTAACTAAGAGACTGTACTTTAAAAAGGATGGTGTGCTAGATGTTTTTCTTCTTTTCACTCCAAAGAGATTTTTTTTCTTACGTATGGATAACTTCTAGTTATTCAAAGATAAATTTCCTAAGTTGCTTCACAAGTCACACCTGTCCTGGACAGAGGATGCTATGAACTGACGTAGAGGAAGTATGAGGATAACAGAGGTAGTAAGAGGTGCCAAAGTTATTTTATTTGTTAAAATTGTGTAAAGGGCACCAAGGACATCTGACCTTATGTCTTCTGGATACAAGGTAGAATTAATTTCTTTATTAATAATTACCTTGATATGAAAGCTGCTTACCTTTTATTTCTACAAAGTTTCAAAAATTCTCAAAAACCCCAGTATAAATGGCAATTTATTTTCTATTATAGCACTATTTCCATACTGTATAATTATCATACCTGTGTCATACAACAAAAAATTTTAATCATTCATCTTTAAGATTTAAAGCAATGGGTATTACCAAGTACTACAAAAACTTTCAATTTAGATGAAGATGTTAAAAACTGTCAAGAAATACAGACATTTAAAAAATATATTTCAGCCTTTACATGACACCTAAACCTTAGAAGTCAAATATTATAGCCAGTATTTGTAAAAGTAATTGTAGAAAACAGACTGGTGCAGTCACAGCATGATAGAACCATATAGCCATAGATACATGACCAATCAAACAGCAATTTTATATCAGAACCATCAGTTACAGTGGCAAAAGTTCTCACAGTAAAAAGCAGGTGTAGTGGGTTAACTACTAAGATGGCCCACAATGATGTCCACTTTCTGGGATTCATAGGCTGTGACCAAGATGACAGGCTGTCTCTAGACGGCAGCCCAGATAAAACAGTCACTGGACAGCTGAGACAGTCACTTATCTCAGCCACAGATTATTTTCCCTGAAGTGAGTTTATCACAGCCCCGCCTACCTTGGTCTCCAACTGTTTTCCTGGATTGAGTTGAGCATTGCCGCAGAGCTGGTGGTATCTGTGGTTGACTTTGAAGAAGCAGAATATGGCTAACATGATGCAGTATCATTTCCATGATTAGACTACAAAACATGTGGCTTAATCTTGCTGGTGACCTATATCTCTTGCTGGCTTTGATGAAACAGGGTGCCTGATGGCAGCAGGAAATCGAGGGGTGCCTCTGCACAATAACCCAGGAGAAACTGAATCCAGAAAACAGCCTCATGGTGTGTGAGCTCAGAAGTGGATCCTAACCCCTGAGAGGCCCATGGCCCTGGCCCCTCCTCTGTCGTAGCCTCTGAGAGACCCTGCGGCAGGGGACCCAGATATGTTGCGCCTGGACTCTTGACTCCGAGGCACTGTGAGAGCACAAGTGTGGGTCTCTTTAAACCACCAAGTGTTGGGGTAATTTGTTCCATAGCAACAGACAGCTAAGGAGAATGAGCATTGCATTTTTATTCTAGTACTGAATCACGGCTTAACATCACTTAGTATTGCCTAATGGAATCAGCATACAAATTGTTATAACGGGAATCATTTTCAGTTAAGACCACATTCTTCAGACTTTGCCAAAACAAGCCTTCTGCCTTGGGGTTGTCAGGCCACTGGAGGATAGAGCTCTTACAGATCCGCCGCCGCAGCCGCAAGTACTGGGAATGTTGCAGCACGGGCTCCAGGAGAATGAATAGAATCACGTCCATGTTCTCGTCCATCAGCCTCTGCAAGGCCAAGTAGAAAGCCGTTTTAAAATTCCAGCTTTTCGCATACTTTTTGGTTAAAACAAATATTGTTTTCTTGCTCTGGTTTATACTCTGCATGAGGTTATCGATGATGGCTAATCCCGGGTCCCAGTCCCTCTCCTCTAAACAAAGGAGGACATTTTTGTCTTTGCCCTCTTCCAGGTGGTAGCGTAGTTCATTTATTACCCAGTCAGTAACAGAGGCATCTTTGGTATCATAAGAAATGTAAGCGTCGTAGAAAGTTTGGGATGTGGAAAGAGACCTGTAGCCTTTTACCTTAGCTAAACACATTTGGTACATAAACCAAACATCCCAGTAAAACAGATGGTGAGCCAAGGCAACCAACATAACCAAGGTGGTGATAAAGAATGTAAAGAAAAAGAGTGCGGCCGCGATGCTGTCTGAAATACAAGTTGTTAGCTCTAGAGTCACAATGCTTTTCCCACTTTGGTCCCCAGGACTGGCACAAATGACATCTGCCAATCTAGGAATTGTGATGTTCAGATTTTCATCCATCCATCTTCGAAAATCTCCAATTTCACACGTACAGTCAAAAGGGTTTCCATCCAGTTTCAAAGTCGACAAATATGGGGTGGTCTTGGTCTGTAGTGCGGATTTGTTGATCATCTTTATCAGGTTGGAGCTTAAATCGAGGTACACCAGACTGCTGGCTCCCGAGAGGAGGCCGGAGGGCAGGTGGGAAATCCGGTTCTGGCTCAGTAGCAGGGTGTGAAGAGAAGATGTAAATCTGGACAGGCTTCTGGTTAAAGAGGATAGCTGATTTCCACTCAGGTCAAGCACCCGGAGCTGAGGAAACTGCTGGAGCAATGTCCAGTTGAAGAAATTTAACATATTGTCTTTTAAATAGAGATATTTGAGACTCTGAGGCAAGTTCAGAAATGCTTCATTTGGGATCCGCTGAAGATTATTGTCAGATAAGTCGAGCTGTGTCAGATTGCTGAGGCATTTAAAAATGGGCCAGTACCTGCTATCTCCAGCCTTCCACAAAAGGTCGAGGCGATTTCCACTGAAGTTTAATTCATCCAGGGACATGCTCTTCAGTTCATTCTCCTCGGTTAAAGTATAAATGCTGTTGTAGCTCAAGTTTAAAACCTTGAGGTGAGTTAGATTTTTGAGAAATCCCAGGCGATGCGTCACCCCTGCTATTCTGAAGTAGTGTGCATTGCGGCTGAGATCTAGAACCTCCAAGTTGCGCAATTCACTGAGAGCATTCTCATCATCAAAGTCTAGTCTGTTGTTGGTCAAGTCCAAATATTTGAGCTGAGGCACAGTTGAAAAGTCACTTCCATTAAACACTTGACCATTGCCATTGGAAGACAGATTTAAGCAGACAATGTCTTGAAAATCTTCAAATTGCTTTCTGCCAATAAAGAAAATACTGTTTAAACTTAAGTCTAAAGCTTTTCCATACTTGGTACACTGGGGCTTCATTAAAGGACGGGTTGGATGATAAAAATTTGAATGTGGGTCAAACTCAGAAACTGCTGAGCGTGGCTTATGGTTGTGATTTTGTGAAGGGGATCCATTTGCACAGTTTTGCCTGGTATCATCTACCAAGGGCGATATTCTGTTTTCTGACAAGTAGATAACCTTCAGGCTGGAAAAATTTTTGAAAATGTTAAAATCAATTTGCTTAATAAAGTTGATGCCAAGGTTGATGGTCTTTAAGTGTGGAAGACCTATCAGAGGCTGGAAATCCTCTCTTCTAAGTTCCTGGAACACATAACCTCTTAAATGCAAAGTCTCCAGGTGCTTAAGCTTAGAGAAGTTTGGGGAAAGTCTCATATATCTGGCATAGTCTTTCTTCACATAGTTAAAAGATAAATCAAGTGTTTTTAAATTGGGCAATTTTGTTAAAAATGCCCCCAAAGCTATTTCTTGCACTAAATAGTTGAATTCGAGATGCAATACCTTGAGATAAGGCATATTCTCAAACCAGGTGGAATTAACGGTTTGGAGGGACGTGCTAGAGAGGTTTAGGTAGTGAAGGTTGGTCAGATTTTGAAAAGCGTGAGGATGTATTTTAAGCGAAGCACCCCCTTCACAAGGCGTGCAGGGAAATGGTGCATTGAAACACCTCGGGCAGTTGCCACTTAAATCTAGTGATGATAAATTCCCCAGTCCCTTGAAATCGTCTGGACCGATGGTTTTGATCTTGGCATTGCTCAGATAAAGTCGTACTAGGGAGCTTGGTAGTTTGGGTGGCACATGGAGAAGAGTGTTGAAAGATAGTGACAGCTCCTTCAAGTTTGTAAGCTTTTCAAACGACCCATCTTCCACTTCAAATGTTTTACTGCATGCAAAATAGCAGTTCCAGCTCAAATATAATTTTTCCAAATTCCTAAGTTCCAAAGTGTTATTTTTAGTTACCAAAATTATATTGTTTTGAATTAGACTAAATTCTCTCAAAGACTCTGGCAAACCAGCAGGTATTTTGTATAGCTGGTTGTCTTCAAGCAGCAACTCCTTTAGGTTTTTTAGGCTGAGGAATGCCCCATCTGTGATGTTCATACCATTTTTATTTATACCAGGATTTTCATCCTGGTGCTGTTGATTGGCATTGTGGTTCAGATTTATTCTAGTGAGCTTTTGCAGCCCTTGAAATGATTCATTTGTGATGTGTGTGATGAAATTATCAGACAAGTCTAGTTCTGTCACATTTCTGCCCACTGTTTTGGGCACTTCTTGCAGTCGACGGTTGTTGCAATCCGCAATAACAGAGGTGTTCTGCCTACTCTCATCGCAAGGGAAGCTTCTCGAATATTCAGGAAAGAACTCACAGGAACCAGGGATAAGCAGGAACATGCAGGTCAAAATAGAAGACCGAAGGAGCATGTTTTCCTAAGGAAGATAAAAAATAGAAGCCCAATATTAGAGTAGCAATGTTTGCCAGGTATTTCCTGAGTTAAATGGTGCTTCACTTTACGCGTCTGAGTTTTGAAGTGTGAATTCTCTTAACAGTCAAATACATGCATCGAATCAGGCTCAGAACTGTTTTACTCTTTTACTGTGTTCAGCTTCAAGTGCTCAAAGAAGATGACGTTATCTGAGATGATGATGATAAGAGCCGAGAAGTTTTTGCAGAGACATGAATCAAGATACTCCATCACCACGTAGGGGCTGAGGCTGGATGGTAGTCAAGAGTTATGTGGTTTACAGCACAGCATGCTGTATCTCTCTATATCTTCAACCTATTGACACACTCTTGATGAAACTTTAGGAAGCCCCAAAAGAGAGATCAGGTACAGCTTCTATTAAATGCTCATACAGGATGTTTAGATCAGAGTTATTGCCATCCTATCCATACAACCGCACCTCTCACTGGTGTTTCCCACAATTTTTCTATACCTCTATGTTGATGCTATGTATGAAGTTCTCTTACCTCCTTCCATGACTAGAAAGTGGGCACCTGATGTTGATGATAATAATAAAACAAAGTGTCAGGTACTGTGCCACGTGCTTCAGAAGCATTTCTTCACCCACATTAAAGCTCCCAGGATCACAAGAAAGTAGGCCTTATTATGATCCCTATTTTGCAGGTGAAGTGACAAACTCCAATACTTAAAGGACAGTACGGTACTGGGCTGAGGCATGAACCAATCTGATTCCGTTTTGTTTTGTTTTGTTTTTTTCTCTACGCTACGGATTGAACCCAGGGCTTCCTGCATGCTAGATAAATGCTCTGCCACTGAACTCTATCTCCGGCCCTCATTATATGTTTTTACCCAGTGACCATGATGCTACATGATTTCCTTTTGAAATCCTCAAACCAGTAGAGTACTTTAAATGTACACAGCACTCAATAAATTGTGGAATGGCTACCCCTCATATGTCTCCTAAACAGCCATTGGCACCGATAACCATTTGTTTGTTTTGAACTTTTGTTAAGGAAGATGTGGCGCTTTATACTTTTATACATCCCCTGTAACACTTCATAGAGTGCTCACTTTCTATGACTGTTTCTAATATAGAAAGGGCTGAGTGCATTACTTTTGGTAACCATACAATGCAATAAACAGATTTATGCTATTGGTTTGATCAAGGGTTGTGGTTAGGAAGACTCTTAAAATCTTATTTCACTGGATATGGAGATCAAGCAGACTAAATTAGACTTTTCATCAAAGCCCAACTCATGTCTTCATTGTGAGTTAAAGCAGGAAAGTACTCTCTTTTAAATTCTCCTATGATTTAGGGCTGGTGAACTAGGACCTTTATACTTTATACCGTCAAGTGATGCAAAAGATTTTTATGTGGATGTCGATTATTCTGAGGGTCAATAATTACTGCCCGTTTCTAATGGTCAAGGCAAATCAGATCTTTATGAGGTGAAAATTAAAGTGGAACAGAACTCTCAGACATTTTCAGTTGCTTATAGCTATTTTCAAACACAGCACTATTAAGGCTCTACCGCATGATGTTTAACTTGTACTAAAAGAAGGCTGCTCTACCCAGTGTGGAAGGCAAAATTTGAAGACAGACTTCAGAGATTTGGCCCCCTGGTATATCCCCTATGTTTGTGTTACAGTATATGGCAAGTGGGAGATTTTCTGCAAGGGCTTACTAATAGGAGCCTTTAAATGCAGAGAGTTTTTCCTGGCTACTCACAGAGGGAAAGTCCGAAAAATCGGAAGCCTGACAAGAATTGGATGCACTATGCTGATTTAAAGATGAAGGAGCATCATGGCAGTAGATACAAGAAAGCTTTAGAAGCCAAGAGTGGCTCTCTGTGACAACTAGCAGGAAACAGGGGCTGCCTCCCCACAACAGGTGTAAGAAACTAAAATTGATGCAAGATCTGAGTGAAACTGGACATGGGTTTTTACCCAGAACCTCCAGATGAAGCCCAGTTTGGCCAATGCCTTGATTTCAGCCTGAAGAGACTAGGAGCAGAGAATGCAGGAAAGCCTGTTCAGATTTTAAACAGCGGAAATTCAAGCTAATAAGTAGGTGTTACTGGAAACCTCTGTATTTGGGAACTGTTTCTTATGCAGCAGTAGAAAATGAACATACATCTAGAAAATAAGTTTCTAAGAGACTTATAACTTGAAAATATGCAGCTTTGCAGAGGCAGCCCTCCAGGGGTCGCCAGGCTCAACATAGCCTAATGGAGAGACAGACATATATCAAAGGGAATGCTCAGAAATGCGAGGAACTTTGGAGGAGAACCTGGGAAATAGGTTTGTATGGTGGCGTGAGCAGATCTAAGCCTGCGTGAATTCCAACCTGAACATTACTAGATTTGAAGGCCACATCTGGACTCTTCCCTGTCTTTGTTAGCTGGGGTGCTCTGGGGAGTCTATTTGATTACACTCACATCTTATTAGTTAGCTCACAACCTAACTGGGTAGATAGGCATGCACTGAACACAAGAACATTACAAGATTTCAACTGATAGAAAGAAAGAAAATGAAATTGCTAAGAGAGTGCTCTGGCACATGCGGGTAACTAATAGAGATGTTGCCAAGGTTATTAGTATCTGTCTGTCACCATATCCAGCGGGCAATGCCCAGTTCTTGTCTTCAAGAGCATAGAAACATAAAGGACTAAAAGAAAGTCATGGATTTAAGACACTACAAATGATTCTAAAAATTTGTTATTTATTTAAATTAATAACCAAAATTTTTACATATATATATATATCAGTTCATGAGCTTACCTCTTTCCATGATTCTGGTTGAGAACTGAATCAAATTTAATTGTTAGGTTCAATGTTGACCTTATGGGGAAATTTGATTTGGTTCTCGTCTGATTTGGTTTGGGACCAGAAATGCGGACAGAATTAAGTTCATGAACTGAAGTGCCAGTGTATATGATGTACAACATGATGTTTTGAAATACGTATACATTGTGAAATAGCTGAATCAAACTAACATATTAATCATCTCACATACTCTTTTTTTTTTTTGCAGTGAGAACACTGGAAATGTATCCCTTTAGAGATTTTGTTTTCTTTGTCTTTGTCTTCCTTCCTCCTTCCCTTCCGACCTTCCTTCCTTCCTTCCCTCCCCCCCCCCTTCTTTCTTTCTTTCTTTCAGTACTGGAGATTGAACTCAAGCATTATTATTAACCATAGTCACCATGTTGTACAATAGATATCTTTAACTTATTCCTTTCGCCTGACTGAAAGTTTGAAAACTTTGCCCAACAGAACCCCAATACCCCACCCCAAGAGTGAATTTCGATTTCTGTCTGAGGAGCATTGCAAGTCTTCGGGGGTTTAAATCAGGGTGGTATTGTTCTTAGATGGAGTGCGCAGAGGGCACAGATAGTCAGATGTGAAGTGGTGATAGCTTGAGCTAGGTTGATGGCGATGGACACAGAGAGAAATGGATGCCAGAGATACTTAGGAAGTACATTTGAGCAACATAACAATGGAAGTGCAAGGGAATGGGGTGAGGGAGGGAGAGGAATGTATTCAGGGTGATTTCTAGGGTCTTGGGCTGTGCACCCGGATGGATAAAGGTGAAGTTCAGTGAGAAAAGAGTGTTCACACTGGTCCAGCCACTGTGGAAATCAATATGGAGATTCCTCAAAAAACTACAACTGGAGGTTCCATTTGACCCAGCTATTCCCCTACTGGGGATCTTCCCAGAAGAATTAAAATCGTCATACCACAAGGACGTATGCACCACCATATTCATAGCAACACAATTTGTAATAGCTAAGTCTTGGAAACAACCTAAATGTCCAACAACCAATGAATGGCTAAAGAAAATGTGGTTTTTCTACACTATGGAGTACTACACTGCCATAAAAAAGGATAAACTAGAGTCATTCATATATAAATGGATGTTTCTTGAGAACATACTCTTAAGTGAAATAAATCAGACACTCATGAACACACATCGAATTGTTTCTCTGATATGAGAGACCATAACTGTAAATAAGGACAAAGAGGTGTAATAGATATTATATAAAAGGAGGATGGTGTGCAGAGGAGAGGAGTACTAGAAGGAAAGAAGGGGAAAAGCAGAAAGGCAACAGGGGAGAGAGGGGAAAGGGAAAATATGGAAAATGATGAATGAACCTGCTGTAAAT
>PVJO010031443.1:0-14330 GCA_004026905.1 Hystrix cristata
GGTGCCCCCGCTCCCTCTACCCATCCGCCTTGACGCACCCGTCCCGAAACCCGTGTAGACACAGCATCCCTGCCCTGCCGCCCAGCCTAGAGAGCTGGCAGGGTTGGGAGTCTCAAAGTGGACCCTGCGAGGCATGCTGTTTATAGGTCTCTAGGAGTTTGCCCGCCAGTGTGGTGGCCCGCCTGGTGCTCCCCCTGGCTGGAGGGCTATCCTGTAGCCTCTGGCCTTGTTCCAACATGTAAGCAGGGGCCAGGCAGTGTGACCCTCAGTGCTGCCCTCCCTGCGCCACTCCAGGGCAGCATAGGGCCCTCAGAGACCTTCCTTGAAGGCCCTTCCCTCAACCACCCTTGCCATGGGCGAGCTCTGTCTGCCTCGTGGGCACCGGCACACTGCATGGTACCTTAGCACGTTGGGCTCGATGGCCTGCGAAGCAAGCTTTTCAAAAATCCTGATGAGACGGGCGTGCAGGGGGCTGCTGCAGGCACGGAGGGCCCCGCCACAGGAGGTCACGAGTATCCAGAGCATGCCCGCCTCGCACATGACCTGCCGGTTCTTCTCCGACTTCACCAAGGACAGCAGGTGGCCAGCCACAGAGCACTGGATCTCCACTGACAGCTAAGATGGGACCAAAGCAAGCCATGAGCCCTCAGGGGCACAACATCCTTTGGGTGACTTTGGCGGGCTTTGGGGTGGAACAGGCAGACTGTGCCTGTGGCCCTGACACCATACCCTGTCCATTTTGGGGGTTCTTCCATGAGTCTCCTCACCTGCATGGCACCTTGGGGGAGGTAACCCAGGGGGGACACAGCATTACAGTCAACTGCAGGCCAGGGCGAGAGCCATAACGGAGACTGCACACGGCTTGGGCCTGACACACATGCTGTCTGCCCACACGATGTTAGGACATTTCTGAATTAAACACTAACACAGAAAAGTCTATGTTTCCACAAAACAATCCAGGCTTGTGGTCCCTCTCAAAGACAGGATGATCCAAGCCGTTGGTGCTGGGTGGTGGCTGTCCCCCAAAGTGGTCCACACTGCCCTGGCCACCTTCACTCACTGGGCTCCTGTGTTGGAGTTTGTGCTGTTGATGTAAAGCGTAGAGTCCATCTGAGTGTGTGAGCCTATGAGAAGGACCCCAGAGACACATATGTACACACATGTACACACATGCACACATGTGCGTATACACATGCCCCACTGGCTAACTTCCACAGGTGTCGGCTCTTCCACCACTGTGTCCCCTCTGTCTGTCCCTAGGGACATTGCTTGTCCTGCAGACCCCGAGCTTTTGCTCTGCCTTCTTCAGTGTTTCAAGCTCCCTCCCTCGCTTTATGTCCCTTGACACATGTAGATGAGAAAGCACAGAGTGGGCCCAGTAAGTATTCGAGCAAATATAGTACGTCCTTTTTTTGACAGTGTCCTTTTTATACAAAAAGATAAAGCCAAGCTCAGAAACACACACCTGTAATCCCAACACACTGGGAGGCTGAGACAGGGGGATCGCAAGTTCCATCAAGCCCAGTTTGGGCAACTTGAGCAACTTAGCAAGGGGAGTAATCCCGCGGTGAGAGAGGAAGCCAGAGGTGAGGAGGGGCCTGACCTCCTCTTTTATAGTGGCCTTCTCTCAGGACCCACGGGGGTCCTGTGCAAACTGCATTCATCCCTCTCAAGGGCACTACCTCTCCACAGAACCACACCGGGACCCGGTTCCTGGCCATGAACACTGGGGGACGTACCCAAATTGTCCCCAGAGCACAGGAGCCCCCTTCCTTTTAAATGTGACACCTGAAGAGCCGGCCTGAGCTGCCAAGTGCACAGGCCTAGCCCAGCGGGGACCAGAGACCAGAGGGAGACCTGTCTGAGCCGGTTCGCGGCCAGCAACTCCAACCCCGTCTCTTCTGCTGTAAGGACTCTTTGTGTGGCCAGGTCTTTCCTCTGCTGTCTCCCGCATCCTCCGCTTCCGTCCCCGAATGCTTGAGACTGAAGAGGGACAGCCACCATCCCACCTTAAACTTTCCCTCCACCAGAACCTGATAATTTCATTTGGTAAGTACACTCTTTTAATTTGGGGTGAGAGCTGGGGAGACAGTCTGTATGAAGCAAGATGCAAAAATAACATCATGATGTATTATTAATAAGAATTGAAAAGAAATGCCCATAATCTCCAGTTTTTATTACCAGCACTTCACTTATTGCTTCGGGGACTTTTGATTTTGATTTTTTTGTTGTTGCTTTTTTTTTTTTCTTTTTCAACAAAGCAATAATACTTACAATTTAAATATAAAAGAAGAAAAAAGAGTGAGGGAGAAGGGCAAAGTTTTCGAAAAGGAGAAATGCTGATCTTGTCTAATGGTGCCACAAGTTTACTCCAAAATTGCTCAATACCCCATAATGGAGGAGGGAAAATTGATCATCCTCATTATCGCTGCAGCTCTGTCAATACCAATATTGCCTTGTTTTGAATAAAATGTGCTGCTGTTTTTTTCAGCGTTGGTTCCAGTAAAGTGGGGTTTTAGTGAAAATGTGAGCAGTAGCAGGAAACCAGTCTGGTTCCCCCTGCGGTTGGATTGATTTTCCTAACTCACAGGACGCCCGCTGCAGGAAGGGTGCGAGTCCAATTGGGACTTGACTCGGTGTGAGAGCGCAGGGCCACAGGCGGACAGGACCTGAGAGGCAGACGGGCCCCTGCGGAGCTTTCTGCTTCCTCCCCTTGATGGTCCACACCTCATCCTGCCCTGTCCCTGTCTCACTTTCTCTCCTGAGCCAGACTCATCCGATCCCAGAGGCCAGGAAGTGCTGTGTCCTGGTGGAACGGTGCTGTGGTTCAGAGTGGTTTGTGCCTAGAAGCTTGGTCCCCAGCGTGGCCGTGTGGCACCTTAAGAGACGGGGCCTGGTGGGAGGCACTTAGGTCACTGGAGGTGATGGTTTCTCACAATGTGACCTCTCCCTGTGTCCCTTACTCTCACCATCTACCTTGTGGTCCTGACACAGAAACCTACGAGGAGGCCCAGTATCATCTTCCCCAGACATCCTGAGAGAACTGGAGACTTCGTGAGCTACTTGGGTTTGGATTCATTGTTTGCTCCACTTTGGTTGCAATGTTCTTTATTTGATGATTTTGGAAGAGCGATGATGGGCTTTGAGCGACCTCAGCTCGGCACGTTACCAAAGGCTGTAAAGAGGGTGCCAGGCACAAACAGGCCCACAGAGTGCAGGACTTGACAGGTGTACTAGTTTTACCCTCGCTTTCTTTGAGTCAGTCTGCTCCCTACACGGGCAGGAGTTTCGGCATTGGCCCAGGCCCGCCTGCCTGGTCCCTGGCCTGTGCAGCCTCAGGAGCCTGTGCCTTTGGGGCAAGACGAACCCAGCTACACTGAGTCAGCCGAACCCGAAGGGTCCACTTCCTCTATGTGCTCAGACAAACGGTAGAGACCAGCATGCAAGTAGGTGGACGATGCTTGCTCTGCGTCCTCCGCTTCTTTTTCGAATCATGTGTACTTGATGGTCAGTACCTCCCGGTAGTAGGAGTCTCAAACTCGTAGTTATAGAATATTTCTCTCCTCTGACCTGACTTCCCATCCTCCCCCCTGGGCTACCCCGTCCACCAGCTGCGACAACTTCCTAACCCTTTGCAGCTGATGCCCGAAGCTGGGGAAGTCTGTTCCACTCCTGCCCTTTTACTGAGATGCTATTTGTTACTCAAGCAACAGCCTGTGCATCCTCTCTTCCAAGAAACCTTTCAGACTTTCCCCACCAGCACTGTGTGCACACTTCAATTGTGAGTATCACACCAAGCCCCTCACCATGGTGAACCTGAGACAAGGACCTTTATTTCCCTTGTGTCTCTCTCCACCTCCCATATGGCAGCTGCCTCCCAAGTGCAGGCTCAGGTGTGTTAGGACACAGGCGGGGTGCCTCACCCAGAGGGCCAGCCGGGTAGTCAGAAAAAGTGACACGCTGATTAGGTGTGAGGAATAGTGAAGAGAGAGCCAGGCCAGCGGGGAGATGGTCTTCCTAATGACAGAACAGCATGTGCAGGGCCAGGGGGTGACTTTCAGGAAAGCCTGAGGTCACAGGACAGAGCCACAAAGTGAGGGCCCTGAGGCATCGTGCAAAGGGACCCGCTCTGCAGCCAGCCAGTCCTGCTCCACCCCAGCTCCCTGGGAATCCGAGACTGCAGCCCAGAGCCTGGAACCCCTCAGACTGCTGGTCCTGGAGGGATAGCAGCCTGGTGGGCCGGCACGGCCCTCACTCTTAGGGCACTTGGAGACCCCTCACTCTGGTGCGGTTGCCCTGAGAAGCCTCAGTCTCCGAGCTGACCTCTAGCAGAGCCCAGAACACAGGGCCACCCGCTGACCCCTGCACCCACTCCAGCCTCCGGTCTAGGCCTCACCTGCCCCAAACTGGTATCCAGCACATACGGGCAGCCCAGAACCCCAGCTTGAGACTAAGGATAGCCTTCCTGCTCAGGGTCCCCAGCCTGGGCCTGCTGTCCTGGGAGTCCTTGACACAGACATGGCTGTGTCCAACCTCAGAGCCTGACCATCCAGTTGACCTGCTGCTGCCACCGCCAACAAGTAGAATGCACCCTGCAGGACCCTTATCCCCTCTGACTCTGTTCTCCCCTGCCCTGTGTGACTGCACCTGAGGCCCAGCTGCAGGCCTGGTTGCCTCCACTGAACTGTGCCCCGGTGGATTCCAACCCATTGCTCAAGCTGCTCAGACTTTCCTTCCCCTTTCTGCCACGGGGCAGCTAACCCCCCCTCCAGCTGCCTGCCACCCAAACTTAGCTCAGGTCACCCACAAAGTGCAGAACCAGCAGAAGGAAGTACCTGAGTCTTCTGACTCACAAGTAGACAGTAACACATAGTTCAATAGCAACCTTCTAGCATCAGCTGATCAATAGTGTGTCGGGTGGAATTACAGCCAGAATGTATCACCTTCTGTTTAGTATTTCCAGCACTGTACCCGCCAGGAGCCAGGCTCCTAAGAATACAGGCTGCTAACACCAGAAGGACAGGGCACAGCTGTGGTGGAGCCAGCACTCACGCCATGGGCACATGCTGGGTGCAGAGAGTGCCAAGAACTTCACAGCCACATCTGTGCCTCTCCGCAGGACCACATCATCATACCCATTTTGCAGATGAAGACACTGAGACTTGAAAAGGTCACATCAGCACTTCCAAGGTCGTGTAGCCAATGAGTGGTAGAATTGGCCCCCCAACCTGGGTCTTCCTCCTCCAAAGCCCATGAGTAATGCCAGATTCTGTGCTAATTATGAAGGAAAGAACTATAAAGGAATTCAGGGTCTGATGAGGGTCATAAGTTGATGGCCAACAGAAGCCTTGAACTTGCGGGGTACCCTTCAGTTTTGCTTCTGGCTCTCTCCTCTTGGTTAACAAGAGCACCTTTCCACAGGGCAAGTTTCCTCGCTTTGTCTGTGGCCTCACCTGCCCCATGTAACACCAGACCTCATTTGCATTATCTGTCTGCCCCAAGACCCTGCGTTTGCAATCCCTGTGATCTGGCAACTCTGAGCAGTCAGCACTGAGGTTCAGACAGGGGAAGCGGTCTGCAGAAGTCATTTAAGTACAGACAAGTGAGGAACTCAAAGCAAATCTGCTGATAATTGGGCCAGAGCCCCCCGATCCAACTTCGATTCCCACTGCCATTCCTGGCCCCTGTTAGCTGGCTTTCACTCTTCCCCATCTCCACCTTGCACTGTGTCTGCTGTTTAAGAGGCTGCCCTGAGAAATCATTTGGACTTTTACTGAGATGTGAAATTTTTTTACCCAAGACTAATAGAAATATTTGGGGGACAGGGCTCAGAGGGAAAGCACATAGAAAACCAACATATTTGGGTGTCTACTGTATTATAATCTAACAAAGCAAGGATCCTCCTCTGCCAGTTTCCCGGTTGGAGGAAATGTCTATTTCCAAGCAGCCCTTATGTGATGTGACCCAGGCTATTAGTGTCACCGATATGTTAGTTATTTAAAACCCATATGATCAGTTCAACGTGTTTGCAATATAGGCAATTCCGGAAAATGGCACCCTTTTCCAAATTTAGGCACAGATGCATTGACAGATCAGTGCAGCCCCCCGCTTCCTGGGCCTCAGGCTGCAGGATTTTCCACATCACCAGCATCTTTGCAGGTGGCTGCCAAGCCCCGGCGATGACTGGTGGGTGGACAGAGGACCCGTGAGGACTCTGCGGCGCCCAGGTCTGACTGGGTCGTTGCTGTCTCAGAAAAGGCAGCCTGGAGGTGGCAGGGGGTCCAGACCTCTGCTGGGAACATGCGCACTCGCCACTCAGCGATGGCATCGACTCTGGCAGCACGTGTGAGTCTCAAGCTTTTGTCTGCAAAGCAAAAGCACTGATGTCCACCTCTTGGACTCTGCTACGGATGCAGCGATGAGCACTCAGAAAGCATCCGGCCGCCAAGCAGGCAGCAACAGAGTTTAGCATGTGCTTCGCAGCTGTGTGCCTTGGGCTCGTCGACCCAAGCGCCCACCGCTGCTTCACGCAACCCCTCCAACGATGCCAAGAGGACGATGGCGCTGTCACCCCCTTGCCGCACACAGTGGAGGGTCAAAGAGGCTGAAGAACTGTCCCAGGGCTTGGTGGCTGCTGAGTGGCACAGCTGAGGTCTGATGGTGGTCCGCTGTCTTCAGAGCCTGCTCTGCCCTTGCAGAGGGTTATTCATTAGACACAGGGATGCTGACGATGATGGCGGATGGTAACCCAGTAAAGCTCAGGTGTCTTAGTTCGGCATTCAAGGCCTTCTCAATGTGGCCTCAATGCCCCTTCCAGCCCCACTTACTGCTTTTGCACTCCTGGGATTAGGGCCTGCTGAATGAAGTCCCCAAACAGCCATCTTACTCCAGAGTCTCTGGGCTTCCCTTCCCTCCCGCCCAATGTGATCTGGATGGACCTGTCTTTTCTCGATAGCCTCACTCTGGTGTTTCCAACCTGTGGCTTTCCCTCTGCTGTGTCCCAAAGCCCTGTGAGACAAATCTGCTACAACCACGAGGACGCTGTCTTACTCTTTTCCCCTCCTCTCTGACTATTCCTCCTCCGGCCCAGATCAGGACTTTCAGGGGCTTCACTTCCGACCCCCCAGAGGCACACGGCGGGTTTCACAGTCATTCCCAGAAGCAGCTGCAGCCACCCGTGGCCCCGACACAGGCTGAGCTCCACCTGAGCCCCCCGGATGAGGCCTCAGCCCTCTGAGTTACTGTCCCATCTGCAGGCTGCAGAGCACCGGGGAAGGGACAGCATCTTCTTCCCATGACTACTATCTTTCTGGGGCCAACACAGCTCGCAGAAAACTGAGCGGGACTCCATTTTTGCCTCCTCCACCTCCCAGTTTTTGACAAGAAGGAGGGTGCAAGAGACAGAAAAACAGCTGGATTATCTGTTTCCCAGAGCAGCTTGCAGGCTGGAATTTTGGAGATTAAAAAAAAAAACAAAACACTTTCAGGCTGTGCATAGAATGCCTCTAAATTGGCTGCTCTTGGAAACAAGTCAGAACAGGACACTGTAAGATCGTTTAAGTACTAGCCTCTCAGAGGACGTGTGTAGCCTGGAAACCCGGCCACCTCTGGCGCAAAGGCAGAGGGAGCTGCGAGCGGCGTGAAGAGGCCAAAGCCAGCAGCGAGCGCCCAGAAGAGCAGCAGTCGGAGGAACTTGCTCTCCATCCATCACTTAGTAACACTGTCACCTCCCGAGACCCGCGCCCCTCCACCACCGGACTGTACAACCTCCAGGTCCTCTCTGCTTCAGCATGTTTTCAAAAGTCTCATTTCTCATCTGATTTACTATTCTATTTGTTATTACGAGGTTCCCCCCGCCCCTTTCAGAAATTAATTACTGTAATTATCCAACTTTTAATGGCTGCTGATTTGGCATCTGCAGAAAATATCTGAGAAAATGCACCACTACGTTTTATTTGCATATTTGAGAGGAGGAGGAGCTGCCAGCCTGTTCCTAAATTACTCACCGTGACCCGAATGGAGAAAAGTGTCGCACAGAATGGAATTCTTATTTGCATACTTGATTTGTCTGGCTACCCCCAAAGGATGAGCAAAACATGGAAAGTCTTCTCCACACAGTGATGTGACAACTCAAAGTGTAGCTGAAACCCAGGCTCTTCCGTGAGTTCCCATGCCTGGAAGAGACAGCAGCACTGGCCACTGTCCATCTGCCCTGTATTACTTCCTCAGTCACCAGCAGAATTTGCGTCCAGAATGCGTCCAGGAGTTTGACAACCAAACCACCCGAGCCACCAGCTCAAGCAGACAGATGCCCCTGGGCTAAGGCAAAGGCACTAGAATGGTGTGCTATGCCCAGATGTGTGACCCTGCATTCTATGAGATTCGATAAGACCAGAGACCGCTAGCCAAGAATGTCATGGCTCCAAATCTTCCTTGCACACCCTGCAGAATCGTAGGTAGCTGTGTGACTCCCCCGAGCCCCAGGCATCACCAGAATGCTGCAGGTGCAACATGGGCTTCTCCTTGGCCTGGCTCCAGAATGCCTGAAGCGCCTGCCTCTGTGTTCCTGTGTAGTGTCTTCTTGAGGCACAGGGACAGGGTGGATGGACAGGGTCACAGAGAGCAGACGGAGGACTCTGCTGACAGCATGAACCGGCCCCAGGTCCATGGCCCAGCTGAGTCATGGCAGCCACCTCACGGAGGCACTGGCTCTGGGGGCACAGAGCCTGTGTGGGTGGCCCAGCCTGGCCAGGACCTCGCAGAGCAGACTCCATCCCTGCTGACTCTCAGATCATGGGAAACGCAGCCACGCACTGCTCAGTGACGGGACACATCCTGGGAATCCATTTTTGGGCAATGTCATTCTTGTGTGACCATCATAGAGTGTGCTTACACAAACTAAGGTGGCATGATGTCACCAGGCAATAAAATCTGATGGGGCCACTGTCGCAGAGGGGTCTGTCACTGACTGACAGGTCCTTGTGGGGCTATAACCACAATGGTGAGGTCATCATTAACTTTTATTCCGTCTCGCTCTGCTGCTTCTCTGCCCAGGACCTGTGAAGACGACCACTACACCAGGACACGTGTCCCTTTGCACTGGGCTCATGACCCCATGTCATCACTCTCCAACAGAGGAGCAGAACCAGAACAGGAAGTCACTGAAAGACTTGTGGACATGGACCCGACTTAGGTCTTTTTAACCCTGCACCAAATACTACAGATTGTCTCAGTGGGAACGGTTCTTTCTGGTCCTCACCATTAGGGCTTCACCTCCACTCTGCTTTCTTCCCTGATCTCAGAGGACTTGCCATATTTTGACTAGGTCATTGTCATTTTCAGGCTGTGATTAATAGTGCTAAATAGTTATCATTTCCTCCTAAACATGCAGCTCCTTTTTTTTTTTTTTTTTGGTGCTGGGGATCGAACTCAGGGCCTTGTGCTTGCAAGGCAAGCACTCTAACCACTGAGCTAAATTCCCAGCCCAAGCCCCCCCTTTTTTTTAATCTTTGCCTGCTAGAGGTGCCAGTCCCAGGGAACTACTAGCCGGTGGGACCAGACTCTGTACCAGCCAACCGGAACCCTCAGAGTCATCCAAGTTATTAGAATGCATGTTTCCCCGCTGGTAAGACAGAAACAAAAACAACCCCAATCAAGCAGCTGTCAGGATTGAACACAGAGCAGCAGGCCCAGCTTCGGCCAGATCGTTGCTGCTAGTAACTGCGAAAGGTGCTTTTCCCCACCTTCCTCAACTCTCCCCTCGAAGCTCCCTTTCTCGGAGCTTCTAAGAGATGCACTCTTCAAATGGAGACGACTCACTTACATCCCACCTGTTCTGTTGTCCCATGCCTTCCCCGTGCTGTCCCCAGCTCCAGGTCCACCCCCACATCACATCATCTCTCTGCAGTGGGGCTTGGCCTTCTGTTCACACAGAAGCCCGAGTCACTTGGTCTCCCCGTCTTCCCACTGCCTGTACCCCTGTCTGCTTGGGGGACCACAGTTCTGTCAATTCTGCTTCTGAGGTCTCCTGACTCTTACCTCCAATCTTTACCACAGACACCGTCCCACCCCAGTGCCCACCCCGCACGGCTTTGACTGTGGACACGGCTTCCCAAATACCACTCACCTCTTCCTTGCAACCCAAGCCCAGGCCATTCCCCACCAAACAGCCACAGTCCTCTGCACTATCCCCACCCCGGACGCAGCCTCTGGGGACAGTCTGTGCCACTCTGGCTAGCCAGGGTCTCAGCCAGCAACCATGGCCAGAGTCTGCTGGTGCCACCAGCTCCAAGGCTGTGCATAGCGCCTAGCAGCTCCTAAATGTTCCTAAATGATGTTCAGTCATTTTCAATTGCATTCTGTTCACTTGTTGCTTTTAGATCACTTCATCAGTGGAAGTGACCCCCTTTGAATGGCCTTGAGAGGGTGGGAATAAATCAATCAAGGGTCCCCGAAAGGGGCACTGCGCAAAGTGCTCTGCTAACCCAGGTCCTGGGGGCAGAGGCAAAGAGAAAAAAAAAAGAGAGAGAGAGAGAGAAAGCTTTGTGCCAGAGGAGCTTGAAAGATCAGCCATGAGACACAGACAGAAGACCCGAGCCCATCAGCAGGTACCTGTGGGTGGTCTTCGTGGTACAGCCGGGCCAGCAGCCTCACCATGATGCACACGATCCCGGGGTGCATGATCACCGCATCCCTTTCATTCAGCCTGCGGAGAGGGGGAGAACAGGACATCAGGCAGGAGCCCTCCGCTCATTTCTCAATGTCACAGCGCCCCCTGGATCTTTCTGAACAGTCCATGACCCACATTCTCAGTTTACCATGTGATTACCTGGGTGACCTCGAATGGACCCTTCTGAGCCTAATCCCCCAGCTTTACAATGGAGCTCACAACGCCAGCTGTACCATGGAAGAGATCATGCCTCAGTTTCCTCTGGAGACACAGAAGAGGGCCTTGGTGCTCCAGGGCGTAGTGCCCAGCACAGAGTCGAAGCTCAGTGAAAGTCAGCTCTCTGGCCTCTTCCCTTCTAGCCAGATGTGAGGGCAATCACCAAGGTCTCACACGCACAGGCTCCTGGGTGCCTCACAGTGGTGAGCACACACCGCCCTTTCCCACCTACCACACGCAACTGAAACACACCCTCTATGCCCATCAACAGGGGAAGAGATAGAGGAAATGTTCTACTGCACACGGTAGAGTACTACTCTGCCATAAAGAAGGATACGCTTCAGTCATTTGTAAGAAAATGGATGCACCTTGAGACCATAACATTAAATAAATCACTCAAGCTTAAGTATCACATTTTCTCTTTGGTTTTTTTGGGGGTTTTTTTTGTTTGTTTGTTTGCTTTTGGTGCTGGGGATCGAACTCGGGCCCTCGTGCTTACCAGGCAGGTACTTTAACTTCTGAGCTAAATCCCCAGCCCCACATTTTCTCTTATATGAGAAACCCAAATTATAAGTAAATTAAAGAGCCCATTAAAAGATAGATAATTGGAAACAGGGAGATAGATCTTTTGCAAAAGGAAGGGGACTGAGAGTGGGAAGAGAGTGGAGGGAAGTAGGGAGAGAGGGGAGGGGAGGGGATGAAGGAAGAATTAAGCTATGTTATAGACATGTGCCAACTCCCCATGGTGAATGCAATCATTATGTACTGTAAACATGGGCTTTTTTTTTTTTTTTGGTGTTGGGGATCGAACTCGGGGCCTTGTGCTTGCAAGAAAAGCACTCTAACCACTGAACTAAATCCCCAGCCCCAAACATGGTCTTATTTAAAAAAAAAAAACAAAAACCCTGATGGGACTTCTGGATCAGCTCTGAGGACTCTGAAAACAAATGGCAGCAGAGAAGAAAACCAAACTGGAACCACCGTGGAAGGGGTAATGACTTTCCCAGGCTGCCCCCTCCATGCCACAGGGAGCCTGGAACCCAAAACTGTGTACCAGGTGCAGACGGGTGGAGGGAACTCCAGGAGAGCCCTGTAGTTCTCATCCAGGAAAAAGGAGGAAACCCCTGAGATGTCTTTGGCTTCTCCATCCTCCCCCACCCCAGCAGCAGAAACAGGCAGCAGCCAGGCAGGTTCCTGCTTCCGGCCAGCAGATCTGTGTCCCAAGAACATAGATGAAATAGCCTTCACTTTTTCTCTCTGCTTTTCATGGAGATGATGCAGCTTGGTGCAAGAGCAGAGAAACTGAACTCCCATCCAGCTTTTTAGAGGAGGAAGAAGGGGACCCCCGGGAGCCAGAAAGTGTCAAGGAGCAGAGGAAGAGGAGGAGGCTGAGAACACTGTGACCGCTGAGTTTCGTGTTCACCCCTGTGCTCCGTTCTGTGTGTGCACGGATCTGACCATAACAGGGGTAAACATTTCCCAGGGCTGGTTACTGCACACAAGCAGGGAGTACAAGGTGTGGTTGAAATACCCCGTACATTTTTAATTAAAAAATTTATTCCAGTAAGAGACACAGTGCCCTCTAAATGCTCCCCCGCTCTTTGAACACACTTATCCTATTGTTCATTTGCCACTGAAGCAGTTCTGGAAGTCCTCTTTCATGAGTCTTTAAAATGTGATCAAAAGTACAGTGAATTTTGCTGCCGAGTGCCATCCAACAGAAAGGCAGGCTCATAAAAACACGACAGTGTGTCCTCACCTACCTTACTCACCAGACCTGGTACCGTGTGATTTCTGGCTCTTCCCCAGAGTCAAAATGACTGCGAAAGGGTAATGTTTTGAATCAATTCAGGACATTGAAGTAGCCCCAATAAAGCAAATAAAGACACTCAGGCTAGAGGATGTCTAGACCTGCTTCAGAAAGTTGCAAGTGTGTTCAAAGCAAAAAGGAGTATTTCAAAGACGAGTAATGGCAATGTGTCTCTTGTTGTAATGACTATTTGTAATTTAAACATTCGTCATAGTTTTCGATCACAATTCATACTTCAAATTGCCCTGTAAAGCCCTTGAAAACTATTCTGACACACTAACTGTGGGGAGAAACTTAACGCCCAAAACCTAACAGAGTCAGTTGTCTGCTGAAACAAAACAATCAATATTCTCCATAAAATGCCCACAAGAGTCAGAGCTGAGCAGAGAACATTGAAGTGTCCATCATACAACCTGAAACTGATCAACACAGAATGAACCAGGAAAGGTCAGTATTTCACACAGAGAAGGACCGTCAACAGATCCCACTGCTGAGATAAAGCCAATGTTGGAATTTCCCAACAAAACCTTTCAAGCAGTTATTACTAACCAAAGCCCAAGAAGTAAGAGTGAGCACTTTTAAAATGAAGGGAAAGACAAAAACACAGTCAAGAAACAGAAGCAATAGGAAAAGGCAATTGTAAATTTAAGGCCTAAAGAATGCAATGGCTGATTTCAAAAAAACTCACTGAATGAGAACAATAGAATAATGAAAGAGAAAAATCCATAAACTTGAAGACAGATCAATAGACATTGCTCGAACTATACCACAAAGAGAGAATAGATTTTTTTAAACTAAAGAGTCTTAGGCCATTCATCACAATACCAAAGCATCTAACTTTCCAGTTACTTGGGTCACAAAAGAGAGAAGGGTGAGATACAAAAGAATAATATGATTGACATTTTTTATACATTCTTTCTTCAAATTCAATGAAATACATAATCTTAAAGATGCAAGAAGCTTGGCAGAATCCAAACAAAATAAACAAATCTCTGCCAGGCACATCATTGGCAAACTAATGACCCCAAAAACAAGAGGAAATCTTAAAAGTAACCAGAGAAACACAATCCATTGCAGACAGGGAAATAATAGTTAGAATGACTCTAGGTTTTCTCATGAGAAAGCACAGGTAGGAGAACGGGATTTTCAAAGTGCTGCAAAGAAACACACAGAATTATTTCCATACTGTGTCAATCAGTTTGCACTATTGTGACAAAATACCTGGGAAGACAACTTAGAGGGAAGAGGTTCATTTTGGCTCACGGGTTCAGAGGTTTCAGTCCATGGTAAGCCGGCCCCTTTGCCTTTAGGCAAAGAGCAAGACAGAACATCATGGCGGAAGGGTGTGATGGCATCCAGGAAGTAAAGAGGGAAAGAATCAGAGAAAGACCAAAGGTTCAGGAATAAGATGCACCCTTCCAAGGCACACCTCAGTGACCTCCCCCCTCCACCTGAGCCCCACCTCCTGACAGCACAATGAGCCATGAACAATTCATCAGTGAATTAACCTACAGATGAAGTTAGAGCCTTGGTGGTCCAGTTACATCTCCAGGTCCCACCTCTAAATGCTGCTGCATTGGAAATCAAGCCCTCAACACATGAGTATTTAGGGAACATGACATATTTAAACCATAA
>PVJO010031444.1:0-14326 GCA_004026905.1 Hystrix cristata
TACATAAAGGAAATTATCTCTGAAATGCTAAATACCACCACACTGTTAAAAATTTTTATTAAACGTGAGTTAAAAATTCAATGTCTCTTTCCCTGAATGCAAGATAAGATTTCATTTACCCTGTAAGCATGTAAGATTAAACTGGTCCCTCATCCTTGAACTTGATCAAGGATGATCAGAATCCTTATCCCCAAATGTATCCATCCTGTTTACCAGGATGGATAGAATTTTTACATAAAGTCACTAAGTTTATTGGGTTATTTGACTTTGAGGAAACATAGAAAAAAGTGGTTAGTAAGTACACATATTTTTCCACACCTGAAGGTAAGATTCACCTTTTACAAGGAGACCTGGCTTCATTAAATTTTGAGAAAACAAAACAATGAAGTGTTGAATTGAAAACACGCTATTGGGTATGGTTATCATAATGTTAGTATTTTAGGGAAATATATTTCAGGATCCCATCCAGATAGGTATTTTATGTTTATATTAGATTACACATTATTTTACAAGTTTTGCATTCTGTGTGGAACCTTTGGAAAACTTAAATCTCTTCCCGTCAAAACCTTTGGAAGTATTACCTGAAATACTACCAATCATTAAACTTTAACGTAATTCAGCCCCTTTAGAGGAACCATGGTTTTGAAGAATACACAAATGGGCTATAATCAGTTTAGGTAGAACATTAATTTGATGATGACTTTTTTGGCTCTAAAGTACCTCTGCTAGTTTTTTATGGCTGTATATCCGTCTGCTAAAAATTCTGACTTGCAATCATCTATTATCAAATGCATCCACATAATGTTTACTTTTCTGCAATGCTTATTGTGATTTTATTCCCAACCATTTCAAAACAGGATTGGAAAACAAAGATGGCATTTCAAATTTCATTTGAATAACAGTTACGTAATTGCCACATTGCCACTGATCTTTCATACTAGCATTTAGATCTTATTGTGGTAACAAAAAGTGTACTGAGTGTATTTAAAATATATTAACTATCATGATTTCTTTAAAACGCACAGTCTCTAAAAATACAAACACAGCCAGTGCTGATATTGGATATTTTGAATTTGATATCAAAGGAAAAACAGCCTGAAATATTGACCAAATCAAATGATGCGGTTGCCTAAAAGATTCATCTTTAACTGCTAATTTACACTCAATGAAGTTGTTTGTCTAAACTCTTAAAAGCTATTATTGTACTAGTGTTCATATTACTATGTTTGATGATTTATAATTTTAATTCTATCCATATGCACTAAAATTTGCAGACCCAACAGAATATGAAAACAAAATATATTACCCAACTACTAATGAGCAAATAAATTCAATATGAATATCATAAATGGACTTGCCAAACTTTAGTAGCAATAACCTTCTAATTACATCTGTAAAATCATACTGATGTTAAGAAATGCCACTAATAATCAACACCAGTTCCCATAATTTTATTGCGTGTTACTGTTATATATATAATTACCTTTTTTAACACTCTCATCATATAAGAACCACATTCCACAAATGATGCTATTTTCCATTTGGCTCATAAAACTGAAAGATCCCCAACGGCCTCTAAGAACGTAGCTCTGAAGCCCAGTGTTTTTAACACAGCTCAATACTAAGGAGTTGGCAGGGAAGAAAAATCCACTCTTATTCTCATGCCCCTTGATATACCCAACTTATTCTTCTTCCCTTTTTTAATATAACAATATTGGGGGTTTTATTTTTAAGTTTGGGAGTTATCTTTGGATGAGGCTAGGAGTTTAGCGAAGTGAATCTATGAAAATTAAATGCCAGAAGAAAAAGCCCATTGCAATTATGCCTCACATAAAATGTTCATATGTAATAGTTTTGAAACCCCAAAAGTATTGAGCGATGTATTTCGAATGAACTGCCAAACTGAAAGTAGACTACAGAAGACAATTAACATGATTATAACAAACAATTATCCATTCCAGTAAAATAAAAGAGTGTATTGTAGTTGTAAGCTCTTTATTATATCAGTGAGTCAGAAGATTGAGAAATTTTATTTTATTTTATTTTATTTTTTGAGAAATTTTAAAAAGATATTCAGATCTGTGAATATTTGTGTTCTTTCCTAGATTTAAAAATATGTTAAAGTTTTAGGACTGAAAATTGACCAAAAGCAATTTAATTTCATGTAGTATAGCTGTTAATCATTTTCTATGTTGTAACAGATATGATTTTATTCAAATTTAAGGTAAATACCACAGAATTGAATTATCACAGCCTCTACTATTAATCCAATGGTAATCCATTAACTGTAGATACTAATGTATGTAATGGCTATACAGTGGTACTACATGTATAACTACATACTGATTATTCATGTTTAAACAGATTAGCAAACATTTTATTTTAAAAAATACACATTGTAACTGATGATTTTCTAAGTTGAAGAAAGAGGGAAATAAATGGGTAAGAGTTTTGCTTTGGCTTATTTCTTTCTAAATTTGGAAAGTATAGTTTAACATTTGTTACAAGAATTGTATCAACTTATCACAATTATTTAATGATCTCATTCAGAAAATTATACAGATTTCATAATTATTGATCATTGTTTGCAAGCCAACAAGCATGGACATTACTGGACTAAAACAATATGCCCACTCTCTTCTTTCTGCAAAAAGTAATAAACAAATGTGAATATCTCTCTTTAATTTACAAAAATTCTACTCTGATTCTTCCTGAAAAGGCAAATATGCAAATCTCTTTTTTTGAATGTACAAACATTGAAGTAATTTATCTTAGTTCATAATCAAAGAATATTTGTATTTCATTCAGAAGTGAAATATTTCATGTAGGCAATGCTTTTCCAAAAGGAATTAGATTTAAGAGTCAACTAGGCAAAGTTCATATCCCATCCTCACCAGTTCAATTCCCAAACTTCAAAATTGTGAAGTATGTTTTTAACTTCATTAATATATAGATGCCTTATATAAAAGCATAGGTTTAAGAGAACAACGGTAGAGATTTGGGAGCAAAATGTGTAAAACTTAACTAAAATAGTATAGGAAATGATGTTTATCTCCTAGGAAATATTAGCATCCATATTCTTATGCAGTAATAGATTTTTGATGCAAGATGTCAAATCTTTAAATATATGCATATATTTTTGAAGAAGTAATTAATGAGAATTAACAAAAATTATAAATAAAACCCTTCAAAGCATCCAGGACACACTAACACATTAAACACTCATATGAAAATATAAATACCAAAATGCTTGCTAATGAAAAGTTACTGTGTGTTTTGATGATTGCTTCAAACATTTTTAAGAAAATACTTTCATTGAGAATTTTTTCATTGACAGGTATAATCTCAATCACATAGTAGTGCATTAAACTTTCTTAAACCAGGCATTGTGTCAGGTAATTGGCCAAATAAAGATCTATACAATAAATTATAACTCCATATACTCGTTCAAGTAACATGAAGCAAAAGTGTATAATCAATGATTTTTTTAGGGTATTTATATTTCAGATACAATGAGTCAAATTATTGTTCTTAAGTTTTTTTCATAGTAAAATTGATTTTAAGTAATAACACATTTTATCAGAATAAATATTTTTCCTAAAATAAGTTTTAAAATGTCATATAGAAAATTCCTTTAAAACTGTTAGGTGTTTTTTCCCCCACATAATTGAGGCAAAGAAAATTGCATTATAGTAAGTCATAGCTTTTAAAACTTACTTTAATTTGCTCCTAATTTATTCTTTCATATCTACCTGTTACAAGAAAGCTGGGATATGGGAATTTTGATAAAATGAATTTTAAGGAAAATGTGTAACCTTAATTTTACAAGACATAAATTATTCATCCCCCAAATTATAACCTTTCAGCTTGAATTAGACTTAAATGACTAGGATGCCATTTTGTACACACTTTGTGAAATACAAGCCACTAATGTGACACTTTTCTAATTATTACTGTTATCTATGGATTTCAAATTTAAACTTATTAAATAGGCACATAATCTTCTCATCTTCTAAGTTTAAAATTTATACAAAATAATTTTGTTAAATATCTCAAAATGCATAAACTTCAAAACTCCCCAAAATATATGCTAACTGTTGTCTTTTCTGCCCCACTATCCCTGTTTAGAACTAACACTGTTCCTCTTCTTCCTGAGGCTCACAGCAGAGCATTCTTTTCCTACTGACAACACATTAAATATATTTGTTTGATTATTTGATTCATTTCTGCCTCTTACCTTACACAATAAGGTCCACATAGATATGGATTTTTTTTTCTTTTCGTGACTGCTGTATCCTTAAAATTCAAATTAATGACACATTTTAGGCTCTCACTGAATACATGCTGAATCAACAGATCAGTAAATGTTTCACATGAACTAAAATGCAATAAACTAAGTAAGAGAAAGACTGAGGTTTCTGACTTGTTAGCATACAACCTCCTTAAAGTTCACAAAAAACTAAGCTCACTGGAAGAATACTCTTCTCATTTATACTCAAGTGTTTAAGTGACTGGGGATAATAACAATTAACTATTTGCTTTAAATTGAGTATCATTAATCACTATGGAACAACTTTCTTCCACTAACAAGCAAAGTATATGTGTAGTGCTAAAACTCTGAACCTCCAACAATCAGTGCAATTCAAGGGCAGCGATTCTGCTAGTTCACTTATGAGAGGATGGTTAATGTCCTATCTGTGTGTCGACCACATGGAGAGGAAAGGGCACCGATTTACACACATTCAAATTCCATCTTGCTAGAAGACAAATAAATACATTTGACTAGTTTTCTCCTAAATTTTATTTTTGTTTTGTTTTGTTTTGTTTTGCTTTGCTTTGTTTTGTTTTTTTGGTGCCAGGGATGGAACTCAGGGCCCTGCGTTTGGTAGGCAAGCACTCTAACCCCTGAGCTAAATTCCCAGGCCCTCTCCTAAAATTTTTAAGTGTATTTTCCCCCAATTAAGTGTCAAGAAGTTTAAAATTTTACAGATGATAAACACAATTTTATATTAATAATAAATAAAAATTTTGTTTGGCAAGTAATATGTTTCCCAACGCGGACTATAAAATGATAATTTAATTAGATGCCTGTAAAGTAATTAACCTGTGAGGCTTAAACTATCACCCTGTGAAATATGAACTCTTTTTATTCCTTATGATAAGTGAGATAACTTTGGTATAAATAATTACTGTAACACAGAAAGTGTTTGAATCTGGGAGGCGTGACACCAATAACCTTAATTTCGATATAGATTAATAGCAATTTTGGTTGAAATGTGGACTTTAATGATAGTGCCTTACACCATGTGAGTGAGAAGCATGCAAAGGACTGTGAGGAGAGAGAAAGAAGGGAAAGACAGAGACAGAGAGAAAGAAAGCAGAAGGAGAAGAGGAGGAGGAAGAGAAGGGAAAAGAAGAAATAATAAAATCTGAAGTAAAATTCACCTATAAACCAGTCCTTTATTGTCCAGACTAAATAGTCACCCAAGAGACAGAAAGTGCAAATCTCTACTTAGTGGAAGGAATTAAAAGATCTTTGAGATTAATTCATATTTCTTGAAACAGGAGTTAGAATGAATGGATGAACAGATTTTTATTGGTTACTTTCAACGACAATGCAGTAGATTCTGAACTCCAGGTTCAAGGTGCAGAAAGGAAAATAGCCAGAGAAGCATAAATACAGATGGTGAGAAAAGAGATAGAATTTTACACGAGACCATCCAACAATATTTAGGGAATTGAAAAATAGATTTGGAATATGAAGGCAAAATCTGTCATATAAAACAAAACACTCAGCTGCAGGTTTCTAATAGGACTCTGATGCATAGAAGGATTCCACACACCTATACACAGATTCATGCAGAAACATGGATTCCATCATAAAAGTTAACATAATTAAACAGGAAGAACATATTCCACCATGATTAAAAACAGCATGATTTCCGCCAGGGAATATTATGTCTGATTATTCTATTAGAACTGCTTATTATAAAACAAAAACACAAAGAAGAAACAAACTCATGAAAATAAGCTGCTGATTTTTTAAAATGCTATCTCCTCTTCAAGGTATTTTTTGAAAAATTAGTGCTAGAACACTTAGTAGTACAGAACATTTATATTTGACAAAACCTGGCCAGATAATAGAAATATGTGGAAAGGAAGATTAATCACAATGAAAACAACGAATCAGATCAACTACTTAGATAATAGGTGAAGTCTATAAACGATTTGCATTCAACTATAAATATTACCATAAATACAGGAAGAGCAACAGATTGTATCTAGTGGCAAAAAATAAAGACCAAATATTAGAAATGGCATAGAACAAAAGTTAAAACTCAGAAGATATAATGCTGGGTTAAAAGACAAGAAAAGGTATAATAAAAATGTGTGTATGATAGTGAAAGATGGGATACTGGCAAATATGAGTATCTTCAGAAACAATTTTTGAGACTTGTTTTATTGAAACAATTTTTGAGACTTGTTTCATTACTGAACCTGAAAGAAAGTGGATGAACAAGCCTAAAATAATGATGAACCTGAAAAATTTATCATAGACAATCACTTCTTATGACAAAGGAAATAGAAAATAAAAAAGTGAAACAATTAGCAAACAAGTACCCAAAGAAAAATTCCCTAAATGCAGTGTAGATACATTTAAAAAATATAAAGGATATTATAGGGGAAAATAAAGAAGAAAAATGAAAAGAAAGCATTTATGTCACTTTGATATAAAGGAAAAAAGTAATTTTCAAAATATTGCATCATTACATATCTGAAAGAAACAAATAAAATACAAATATACAAAACTAGTATTTTTAAAATTTCTGATTTATCAAATTACCACCATCAGTTGAATTTTCTTCTCTATCATTTAGAGATAGACCCACATTTTCATAATAGTTAACCTTCTGAAACACCACAATTGTTACAAGGCACAAAGAAAATCAGACAAGATCATAATTTACATTAGAGTTCACTTTGGTTTGTACATTTTATGAGTTTGGACAAGAAGTATTTTTTAAATAATAGAATCTTACGGTATAATAATTTGGATATATATCAACTATCCCTTTAGAGTGTTCAGCACCCTTCAGTGACACTATTATTCTTGGCTATGGGGATAAACCAAGGATGGAAACTAGGTCATTACACCGAGCTACATCTCACAGTCCTTTTTCTTTTTCTGAGACAGTCTCATTCTGTCTCCTAGTTCACAAGAGAGGGTTAAAAATGGCGACCCTAGAGTACAGGAATTACAGGCCCAGCTGACTATTCACATTTGATGTAATATTTCAATGCAATTATTCGACCTCTTCCTACACAGCTCCTCACAAACATTATGTGAAATACGTGTTGCCAATCTTTATTTGTTTTCACATTTTAAAAAATTCCATGCCTTTCATGCATTAGACTACATATTGTTAGTCCCTCGGACCATCAAAAATATTAAAAATAAGTAAGAGTCACTGCATAACAGAGTTTTTCTAAAGAAGAATAATTTTTAGTAAGTAGATCGTATATATGTTTAGATCTAATAAAATATTTTCTAGAATACAGAAAATATTTATTCAGCTATATCTGCTGAATATTGTTGTGCTTATTAGACAATATAACTAATGCTGGTGATAAAAATAAGTATTAATACATACACTTTTATTGTTTTTTTTATGAAGCAACCAGAGAAATATTAATTTAAAATTTAGCATCTGAAATAAATGGGCCTACCACCATCAAAATGGAATAGGAAAAGTCCCAAGGCATTATTTTACATTTGCAGCAGACATAATGATAACTCTTATAATTAAATAACATATTTTAATTTTCTAGCTGTGCGTATAGCAGCAGATGGAAATAAACTTTTTTAAAAAATTAATAGGAAGATGATGCCAAGATTATCTCCAAAGAGCAATTAAAATTAAATTTTGTAGAAACATTAATACTTTTTACTCATATAAACATAAGTTAAATGTTGTAACTCTCCTGATGATTTAACTAAAACGTTTCGCCAAAAAGAAAAAATGGGAATGGGGTGACTGTGAAGTTGAAGATAACAATTCTTTTAAAAAATAATCATACACTAATCACAAGGCTACCAATTAGTAAAACAGATGTACTAAAGACTGGAAAACTAGAAATTAAGTGCTAAGATATTAAGCTATATTGTTATGTAATTTTGATTGACACTAAAATGGGATCTTTTAAAACTAAATATCAGTAATTTATTCAATATTCAATGAATTAAAATTAAATATTCTAACAAGTATCCACACTCATTCTGGTTTGAGTTTGAATAACTATTTCATAAATTAGGTAGAAGGACTTTTCTGAAAGAACTGGGTCAGTTAAAAGTTAGGAAAGCCAGAAGTCCAGATGGCATTGAATTCACCCAACTAAAATTAACTACCGTAGGTTTGGCTCATTCTCCTTATTCAATTATTCATGTGATATATGTGAAAATCTGGCAAATTGGAAAATTGCCGGTAATTTGCTCCATTAATGCAAGATGACTCAGCTCTATTTACAGACTTAGACGAAATAAATATCTTCCTTTTCCCTCTAGGTATTAAAAAAAACTGACTGTGTAAGAATAAATTTAACTACTGAAAATCATAAGTAATTCAATTTTTTCATGGGTTTGTGATTCATGTAGACATCCCACAAAGGTAGTATAAAAGATAGTTAGCTTCTAAGTAGGCAATGGGCAAGGTGTGGGGCTTAAAATAGAATCTGCTGGTTACGAGGAAAATAGCACACCCCCTAGTTAAGAGCTAATGTAAGCCATATAGCTAGTTACACATAAAAATGTAAAAGCAAATGCAAGAAAAGGCTAAGAAGTTAAGATAACAACACTACATGTCAGGAAAAGTACTTCTTAGGCCGAGTACACTTAGTTACCAAGTCCTCCCTACCTGTGGGATGGACTTTGAGGAATTTAGAAATGCAAAATAACCAGTTTTCTTTGAACGCCTTTCCTTTAACTTAGCCAACTAACTGATTTTCTTTAAACTCTACACTACAAACCCTAAACACTAATTGATTATTTAAAAACTACAGAACCACCGGTGACAGGTGACCACTAGATGACTCAACAAGATGAAGAACTCTGCTTATCCATCTAAGACCAAGAGAAAGAAAGCATGGCAGAACCTTTGGGAGGCTCTCATGAACATCCACCAAGAGCTCCTTTTTTCCTTTTATGTTTCCAATATATATTTCCCCTTTGATCTCCTTCTATCTGATTTCATTCTTCAAATTAGTGAGACAGGCAGCTCAGGTTTGTGTAGTTTATAAGAGCTAACTGCTTTACCAGCAAGCGGTTATCTACTAAAGAAGAAACACTATATATATCAAGGAATTTTATTTTTAAACATTTAAAAAGTAGAAATGTGAGCAGTGGGTTAATTTCAAAATCATCTAATTCTGTGATTAACTTGTTTTATGGCCCTTGAATAAATTACTTATTACTTGATTCTTAATTTTCTATGATGTAAAACCAAATACTCAAGATTTTAAAAATTCAATTGTCTTTACTTCAAAGTCCAAGCTTTAAATTATAGAACATATAAAATATAGTTTAACATACTTTTCAGTCTGAAACAGTTAATAAATTGCTGCTAACCGCCACAATACTTTGTGAAGCAAAGAATACTTTTATTATCTTGAGGAGGGTGACATGCATACTGGAGATAAAGAGTAGGCTTCGAGATGGCTTTCAGGATGGGAAAGTATATCTAAATTACTCATCCTGGTAAATCACCCTAGTAAATCATCCTGGAGTGAACTCAGACAGTCTGGTCATGAGATGAGTGTGCTCATGGATCAGAAGGACAGGAATGAAAAGAGCATTAGAGAAAACAACGCCACATAATTTTAATGTTTATTTGTAATATAACCTAATGAAAATATATACTATCTGTTCAGAGTAAAAATATTTTTTTTTGGGATTAAAGACACAGCTAGGTGAAGGGATGGGATACAATTTTAGGAAAACCATGCATTACCTTGACCTAGTTGTTGTAAAACTCAAGTGAGCACCATGATAAACTTGTCTGTAGTCAGCTGAGTAGATTTTTTTTTTTAATTGTGCTGGACCTCATCGTTTTTTAGAACACATAATCAAGGTTTACGTACAGTAATTGGATTAACATCTTAAACACACAAGAACAAAGCTAAAGAGACCAGGGTCGAGGTAAATAGTTTACATAAATGTTGTATCTCAAAGATGCATGAAGTAATTCTATGTATAAAATATATGCAATATCTTTAGAGTATTTTAGTAAGTTATACTACTATAAAATATCACCTCAGTCTTTACCATTGTTACAATTGTATAACTTTCCTTAACATTAAAAATGACATTTGAGGATATTTGTTTATCAAATAATAAACCATTTCCATGAGAACTATAGGGTCCTAAGGAACACAGATTCCTTAAATTCTAAGCTTGGTTAAATGACACTGTTACTGTGAGATAGTAGGAGTTCATCAGAATCAAATTGGAGATACTTGAGGAGATGGATCTGTTGAACCTAATTTTTATACTGCACAATGTATACATGTATCAAAGTATCACATGTTGCTCCATTAATATGTACAATTTGTGTGTTTTTATATATCGATTAAGGATAAATTTAATGTAAAAATGAAAACACAATATGTATTAAAGCTTTTAAATTTTTTAATTGAGTATATAATGAAGAACCAAGTTCCCTATTATGTCCTCTATAAATAGACCCTAATGAGATAGAAAAAATAAGGATAGTAGAAATGAGACAAAAAAACTTACATTACAATTTCTATTTTAAAGGAAGACTGTAGCTTCAGGACACAAAAGTTTTTCAAACTTTTTTTGTTTTCCTTCTAGGAAAAATTCCTAAGGTCCTTAAAGACAATAAGTATGTAAACTGGGCTTGTAAACTGGGCTTCCACCTATAATTTGGGCTCCCTCCTGCCAGAGCCCATGCTAAGGAATAGCACTGTTAAGAAACACTGTACCTCAGCTCCAAAAGTGTGTGAATGGTTTGGATTTTAACAAAACCTACCAAATAGGGAAACTGAACAGATGCTAGAATGCACATCCCAGATAACCCATTTTAGGAGACCCCCAAGTCCACATTAGAAGAAAAAAAAAACCTGAATATAGGTCTCTCTCTCTCTCTCTCTCCCCTTCTCTCTCTCCTCTCTCCCTCTTCACTCCCTCTTTCTCTGGAGGAAATAGCACTCTAGCTCATTGAGTGTGTACTTTAAATTTTTTGTCTAATGAATTTCTTTATGCCTTTTATTGATGTGTCCTGAAAATTCTTTTCTCTAATCAAAGTCAGAAAATCTCCAATCACTTCATGGGCGGGATAAATCAAAGGTTCCCTGTGTGTGCTTTGGCAACATCCTCAGACCTACCCTGGTGACACCTAAAATGAGAAGAATACTGTAAGTCAAATATGAGAGCTAACTAGAAAATGCTGTGAGTCAAATCTTAGACCAGTCTGGACCATTCATATTTTATGATCCTATCTCCCACTGTATATGAAACACTGCTGTCTAAAGATGAAGTTTATAAAATGTTAGTGAATGAAAAAATGCCATATTTTCACTTAAACTAGCTAAGTTTTACCTTAGCGTGGTGGTATTTATCCTGAGAGCCAAAGTAAAGTATCCTTTTTCCTTCTTTAAATTTTTGGAAGTGCAGATTTTACTCATCAATAACGTTAAGTACAGCATATCTCTTTAAAAAAAGAAATCTCTACATTTAGAAGTAGCTTTCTTTTTTCTCTTTTCCTTAGATCATACTTTCAAACAATAACCAAAAGATAAAAATAATAAACAAAGCTATTTAAATTAAGGTGGTGGATTGTCTCTTCCATAAGAATAATCAAATGTTTGGCTAAAATTAAGTGTTTAAAATATTTGAACTAGCAAGAAAATTAGGATTCTTCAGAAAGAACATCTAAGAAAGCTGAAAGATAGAAAAATGTGTACTAAGCACTGAAACATGTTTTTGCTTTGAGGATATTTTCCTAAGTAGACATCATTAGGCAAATAAGACATCACTTTTTAGGACATAGTGTGTCTCTGGAAAAAGAAGATAGAATCTAGAACACATTGAAGGAAGAAAGGAAATGAGACCCCTGACTCTTCCTCTGCACTCACCTATAACTAAAACTGTCCTCTTAGTTGTCTGCAGTCTGTTTCAGAGTAGTTAGAAATACCACTGCTTTCTGAGAGACACAAGATCAGCTCTGTGTCCAGAATTTTACCACTTGACAAAAGAAAATCTCTCATGAATAGCAAAATTATGTTTCAGAAATTTTGGTTGTTTAAATCTTTTCAAATAAACAATAAAATATAACTAAAAATAGACATAGTTTAGAAGGGATTAAATACAGTTTAAAAATTCTGAGGTATTTGCATTTTCAGAAGAAGATTATTGATAAAGTTCAATTCAATACATTCTTATATATGTTAAACTTACAGCGGTATAACTAAAAGATTTCATTATAACTTACAAACAAATAAAAAAATTAAAACATACATTTAGAAAAATAAACATGAAATACAGAGAAATAAAGAAAATCAATATATATATTTCTAAAAAGTATATATTATCAATATCAACATATATTTGTTAATATATTTTAGAATATATATTATGTATTTAAAATATATGCATATATATGTATATTTCAAATATAATTCTAAAAGATGCATGGATCATTTAAGGAATCAAAATAGAAATACAGAAATCTAAAGAAGAAATTATATAAAAATGAGAACATCTTTAGAGTTGAACAATGCTACATATCTGTGAGCACTGGATACAACCCCAAGTACACCTGGCACCAGCTGGTGGGTCCCAGGGGAATTCTTTTCAGATTCTTGGTGTCCTGAACAAAGACACGCAGAAAAGGTAACAGGTATGTTCATTTATTGAAGGTGAAAAAGAAATATGCTCTGCAGAGTAACAGTGAACAGACATCCAGGGAAGGATGAAGGAAAGGCATCTTTTGCACCTAATTTCTGGACTGTCTTTTCCTCAATAAGGCATTGCAACAATCATCCTACCAAAAATTCACTTGGCCTGGTGCAAGATTTAAATTGCCCTATCAAAAGACTCACTTGGCTTCCCACCAGATGTAACAGAAGAATGAAAATAGCACTTCTCTAATTGGTTCTATGTGCAGTTCTCAGGAACCAGAGTCATCCTGGATTCTGTGTTCTGTTCATGTCGCCTTCATCTTTGACACTTTCCATGCAGTTGGAATGGTTTACCCTAGTCCTAGTCTCCCACCTCATTTTGCCCTGAGAGACTGAATCATAGCATCGCAAGTGAACTTATATTTAGCCTTGTCTTTAGGGTGTTTTGAATCTTCATGGGGATCACTGGCAATATGAGAGCCAAGACTCACTCAGAAGTCTCTTGGCAAAGTTTTGCAAAAGTTTGCTTTGGAGTCTGGTCAGTTCTTTTAACCTTATGGTGGGCTAATTACTCCATGCACAATGGAGATGGTATTTATTCCAAAAACGTAGAATTAGAGAACAGCCTCTAGTTTTTCTAGTAAATCTCTTCTTAGAAAGTGAGTAGGATGTCATGGGATAAATAAAAACTGGTGGTTGAACATCTGACTTTTGAATTAACATGTCAAAGCAGGAGTAAAATAGGGTTCACCTCAACCCAAATTATGGCTCTAAATAGGGTTCACCTCGACCCAGATTACGGCTATAGATCTAGAGGAAGAGACCAGAGATAAAAATTAAAAGACAGTAAGTGACTTTTGTATCTATAACAAGATGTCTGTGGACAGGGGCTTTGCAGTTTGCCCAGGGCCCCTTCTGTCTTTTTGATAGAGTGCACTAGGCCTGGCCCCTGCTCCGTGTGCTAGGCCCGGTGCACTGACTCCGTGTGTTACTCAGCTGACATGACTTGCTTGGGACCCAGTTTCCTTGCATTAAAAACAGGAACTCTCTACATGATGGGCCTAGGTTTGCCCTTAAATGACAGGTGGGCTTAAAATGCTGCTGATTGTGACAGTCGTAAGTTTGGCCTAGCTTTTTTTTTTTTTTTTCTTTCTTTTTTTCTTTTTTACCCTCTTTCTGAGTCCAATTGTTGAACACAGAAAAGGCAATGTCCAGCAATTGTGTCAAAGAGGTCTGAGGACTCATCAGAAGATTTCTCTAATTCATGCCAAATATCTGGGGATGAGTGATTAATGAAATGATATCCCACTAGTGCCTGCCCCTTCTTGAAAGATGGATATAAGTTGGAATATTTATGGAAAGCTTCTACTAATTGGCTGTGAAAGGCAGCTAGATTTACCTCTTTTCCCTG
>PVJO010031445.1:0-14318 GCA_004026905.1 Hystrix cristata
ATCCCCCATTAATTAACATCTGTTTGCAGTACATCTGTGAGAGAGTCATGAATTTACCTACCTTTTAAGAGAATTATCCTTTAACATAGAAACATTGTTAAAGTGCTCCTATAATGGTAAATCATGAACCTATGCCCATGTCTACATATTTCTTCAAAGTCAATGATTAAAACACTGTTAGACTTCTGTGTTTGACTTCCTGTAGGTCTTCAATCTTACAGCAGATCACCAAGCGCTGTTCTTTACTCAGAAAGGTCTTTCACAACAACGTCCCAACAGTCCATTGGCAAAGTTTAGATTATCCTTTAATTTGTCAAAAGTATCACCTTGCTGAAAGTGAACATCCCATTACTAGAAACAGAAATCTGAGAAACACATGAGGAATGACTTCTAGTATTGATTTTAAAATTCAAGTTTCATAAACCTCCAATAACCAAGAGGATGTATTACCCTGAATTTTTGCTATAATGGCAATAGTTTCGGCTTAATGACACAAGAGTCACAAAAACTAATCTCTGGGCAGCAGTATTTTTGTTTCAATAGTTTAGACAAACTTTATCACTTCTGGAATTCATTGAAGCCCTAATTTGTTATACTAGAGGATGGTGGAGAGAAAAAAAACTCAAGGTAATTGGTATCTAGTGGGCACTTTATACTGAAGGCTTTGACTCTTTACTGTCAGAGCATCTCACAAAGGTGCTCACTGCAGGGGATTCTCTCTGCAGGGCCCAGGATGTGCAGACACTGCACTATTTCAACTCAAACTATAACAGTCTTGTGAAGAATCACGACCCACACTTTGTAGATAAAGCTGAGAGAATTTCATTAACTTGCTGAAAGGCACAAAGATAGTAAATAAAAATAGGTAGATTTGGATTCAAATTCAGCAGGTTAAGCCAAATTTGTGTAATGCCGAAGTCTACTCATTGTCCTTTCCAGAATGCCAACGTATTTAGGCTTTCGCAGTGATTCACACCTTCACAGGCATTTGCCAATCCTAATTTATACCAAATCTGTGCGTGTTCCCAGTGAAAAAAAACTGCTGGTCAAATATTGGGCTTCTCAATTCACCCACTGGGATAGTTACCACAGCTTTCACCCTTCCATACGAATGACTGAGATAGACAAATGCTTGATATGGTTTGAGTGTGGCCTCCAACTGTTTATGTGCCTACATTTAACCCCATTGTGAGGTAACAAAAGGGTGGTTATTTGATCCAAATGGGGTCACTGGCTGGTGATTACGATAGATATAGTCATCAGGGTAGAGTCTCCATGAATGATTATTCCTGGTTTTAAAAGAAGAGGAAGAGAGAAGAAACTTATATGCATGCTCACTGTCTCTTCCCATGTGATACTCTGTGCTGTCTAGAGACCCTGCCAGCAAAATAGCAATTACCAGATGCAACTTGTTGCCTATAGACCAGAATTGTTAGCTGAATAAAACTATTTTCTTTATAATTTACTCTGTGATATTTTGTTATTTGCAATAGACAACAGACTAAAAAATACCATTTCACTATTAAATATTGCCTTAGCTACTTTTCTCATTGCTAAGACAAAATACCTGACACTCAAAATTAAAGGAAGACAAGTTTATTTTAGTTCACGGTTTGCAGGAGTTTCAGTCCACAGCCCGCTGGTTCCAAGGCAAAGTGGCACACCAGAGGAGCATGGCAGAAGAGAAACAGTTCATTGTGCGGCAGGCAGAAGGCAGAGAACCTGCCTTCCATCTTTCCCTTAATATTCCATCAAGACTACAAGCCCATTATTTGGTGTCAACCAATACCCAGGGTGGGCCTTCCCATTATCCACACCCAGAAGTATGCTAAACCAGTCAGTGGACTAATTTAGTTATCACACACTCTTAATCCATATTCACACACCCTAGATCCAGCCACCTCCAAAAAGTGCCACCTATGAGTGCATGAGGCTTTGAAGGGACATCTAGATACGAACCATAAACACCATGCTAATAGCAGCTAATATGATATTGCAGAAAGAGGTATTGAAAGAAAGCTAGAACTGAATTACCAATCTCACTACCAGTTCTAGAAGGAGGTCTTGTCGCTCCTCAGGGACTCTCATTGCCTCACCTATAAATAAAGTGAGGATGTTGAACTCACAAGTTTCAATAGAGGTCTAAATAGCATTTGGGGAGGCATAATTCTTTCTTGTATAGGACTGCTCCTGGCTTACACAAACTTAAAATCCCTTACTCTAGACATTAAAAGCCTGTAACTCTTTTCAGTTCTTATAACATCCATATTTCCAAATGCCCCTATATACTACCTAGCAAGGAGCCAGAGCTTTGGCTGAGAATCTCTGGTAGATGACCAAAAGTTCTGCGAAGTATTGTGGCTCTGTTGGACCAGCTGTTGGTATTAGCATGTAGCACAGAAGTGTGTGTGTGTGTGTGTGTGTGTGTGTGTGTGTGTGTGTGTGTGTGTCTGGCTAATTCTTCCATTCTAAGATCAGGTCAAGATTATATTTTTAAAAGGAAATCACATTGTTGGCTTCCTTAATAGGCTTCTCAGAATACTGTTAAAGAAAGAAGTCTTAAAATTGAATTTATACAATATTCAGAAATTAGGAATATGCAGAAATATCCCGAAGCAGCTACCATCCACTAGCAAGCACTAGGCTCAGATGACTTACCCAGTAGGCAACCCAAGGGATGAGCGTAAATAAAACATCCATAAAAAGCAATGGAAAGAGCTGATAAACTCTGCCTGCTGACCTGTTGCCAGTAAACCCACAAAGCTCCAGGTATACAAGGAGTGAGCAAAATGTATGATGAAAGTTTAAACGTTAAACATTTATTACAGTAGAAGACACATTAGCACTAATCCCCTTCAGCATACCCCCCTCGCTTCAAACACACTTTGACATTCTTGCCAGTTTCTGAAGCAGTTTTGGAAGTCTTCTTCCGTATCTTTACAAGGTGTGATCAAAACCATGATGAATGCTGTTGCTGAGTGGCACGGACTGGAAAGGCAGGCTCATGGGAAGATGACGGTGTGTCCTCATCAACCTTATTCACTGACTCTAGCAACTTGGGACTTGGGGCTCTTCCTTGAAGTCAGAATGACCATGCAAAGTAAACACTTTGAATTGATCCAAAACATGGAGGATATTCAAGACAATTGAGACTCAAGAAAGGGAACTTTCCGAAATGCTTCAGAAAGTGGAAAGAACAATGGGATACACGTATGGGAAGTGAGGAAGTATTTGGAGGGTGAGTGTAGCAATGCATCTTTTACTGTAATAAATTTTTAAAAATTTAAACATTCACTATGTTTTTTGATTACATTTCATACGTGCTGGTCCTCAGTTCCCACACAACATCTGCTTGCACACAACATCCTGCTTGCACACATCTTCAAACCCTTTTACATATGAAGAAAAAATTACTATATTTAAGGCCTGGCTCAGGAGTCACTTTGCCCATATGGGCCTTTCCCCAAATACCTGTCTCTCTAAATAAATGTAGCATTTATAGTTTGTAAAAGAATATTTTCTTAAATCCTATAGTCATCAACTGTTTCACAATCATGTCACACACATTAATAGTGTTTCCTTCCTAGCTTACAATGCTTGGTCTCAAAGTCAAGGGTCATGACTTATCCTGCTTTTATATTCCTCAAGTGTCTAACACATTCCTGGGAACTGATTAATAGCTCAATAAATACGTATTTTACCTTTGATTTTTCAGTGATACCAAAAATATACCACTAGGTTGGTCAAACTTACATCTGTAGACTAATTTAAAAAAAGTAATTTATTTAGCATGTTTTCCCAAATACTTCTCAAAGTACTTTTCACACAATGATTAGGGGTAAATAAAAATACTAAACTTTATACAACAAAAGCAAAGAAAATTAAAACATCATGCCCTTTGATGAGGTATATACCAAATGTGCCAAAGTGGATTGCCTCCACTAAATCTTAGACAAAAATTCCAAACTTCTTTCTATCTTGCTTCAAATATTTAAAATCTTCTAAATGTTTCAAAAGTTGGAAACAGGATTCACCTTGGGAAGCTGGTAATCAAGTCTTGATACCATTACTAATCTAAGGACATAATACCAGATTTAAGCTTATAAGCTTATCTCCTAGTTACTTTCCAATCCTATCAGCAAGCCTTTACCTCCAAACTTTCCACACATTTCTTGTCGATACTTCAATTTCTCAGGATGTTTTACTACACTAAGCCCATCTATAAAATATTTATTGAACATCTATGATGAGCAAAACATTGCTTTGTCAATGTCCCAAAGGGAAATAAGATGTTATACTGCTAATATTAAAGACGTTATTTCTTCATTTTTACTCTTTTTTTCTTTAATTTTTCTGGCTTAGTTGGCATAAATACGGTACTTTTTCTTCTTTCATCATCACCTTGCCCGGGGATTCTCGGATAGTCGTTTATCCCCAAGGAATGAAGCCACTGAAGAGGCTGCCCCTTCAGGACTTGTTTCACGACATGCCAGTCACATACTTTGCCAGACTATTCTTCACTTCCCTTTTCCAAATTGAGGGCTTGTGGAATAAGAGTCACATAGCTTGACGATATCTAGAGAAGCAACTGCTAGAATAAATTAGGGTCCTTTGCCGTCATGCTGACCAAGAACATAAGCTGCCTTCTAATAAATGGCAAACAAAAATGGAAGTTCCGAGTTTCTTACCAGCCACCATCAAAGCCCAGAAGATGGCTGAGGATGTGGCTCGGTAACAGAGCGCTTGCCGACTTATGTGGGACCCTGCATTCAATCCCAGCACCACAAAAAAACCAAAACAAAACGAAGTCCAGATGAGCTTACTGCATCACAAATCACACAAATCACTTTTGACCTTCTGTTTCAATAAGCATGCGGAGACAAACTACCTCTAACTTTGTTCTGCAATGAACATGTCCTATTTTTCTTGCTATAATAACTCAGAGGAAAAATGGATTTATTTCTTACTGTAATAAGTACACTTTTAAAACAAGAAAAGAATAAACATTTTTATTTGGATCAATGACCTTATTATATGTCCACTGCATACTAAGAGTAGAGAAGAGATGCCTCTTTTGAGAGATTTTAAATTGTTTTTTTATAAATAAATAGTTTAAAAATATTTAAATTATTTTAATTGTTTTATTTTATAAACTAATGATGACAAAATTAAGGCATTATTGGTGCAAATGTCTAGCAGGGAAGGTAACATACAAACATACATAAAATACCAAAAATACCTGTTCAATTTGCAAAATTTTTACATTTCCCAGTGCTAAACAGAGTTTTCTCAGGGAGTTCACTACTGACTGTTCTAGATCCCCACGAAAAGAACTTCCCTCAGATGCTCTTCTGAGTAGAAGGCCAGACAGATAGAAAGAGGCTTATATGTGCTACAACAAATTCACAACTGAAGAAAGAGGATTCTTTGGGATTATTGTAATATTAGTCTAATGAAAACTCTCCGAAGTCTGATTGATAATAAAAGAAGATAGCCCCTATCAATGCAGTAAACACATCTGGAAGTTTTAAGAACTCTGTGGGAGAAATTATCTGCTGATTTTGGAACAGAGTACTTGAAGGTAAGTTTAGATAATAATTAAATAAATTCACACAGCTCAGCAATTCTGACAAAGTCACTCCCTTTTTGAATCAATATTAAGGAAAATAATTCTGCCCTAAGGCTCCATTAACTGATATTAAAAGGCAGGGAGAGGCACTGAAGAAAGAAGTTAAGACTCACCCAAAAGGATTCTGTCATCCATCATCTTTCTTCTAAGAATCTGGTACTTGCTGCAGAATTTTCTTTTGGTTAAAGCAAAAACAACAAAAGAAAATTTCTTCAGAAAGACTTCCTACCTCAAATGATGAGTTGTGTTGCTTTAGAAAGGAAGCAGTGAGCATAGTTGTGATGGTACACAGTAACATTTTAATCCATTTTATTTATGTGATTAAAAAATTAATGATGAGGGAATAAAATAGCTAGGCATATTTCTTGATGATTATGTTCAAAATCATTGTATATTGTTAAATAAGTGGTATAAGTTATAGCTCAACTATCTTTGGACAGCATTCAACATTAGTTCAACTAACATTCTTCCCATATTTGCTATTTACAGCATTCAGCAATCAATGGGAAAATATAAAAAAATGAATAAAATGTACTTCCTGTTCTTAAGGAGCCTATAGTCTAGCAGGAAAGATAGATATAAAGCAGAGCATGAAACTAAAAATGAAGTGACTAAGTAAATGTTCTCAGAGAGGTTCAAGCAAAATGTCAAAGGAGCTGACAGAAAAGAGAAATTTGAACATTAAATGTATTCAAACCATAGCCCGAAAAAACTTGAGTAGCAGTCTTGTTTCTCCCTCCTTTTTCATTTGCTTTTTAATATATAAGAAATATGAAGCCCAGAAAGTTTAAATAGTTTGCCAAAGTCACAAACAATGCCAAACTAACTTAGACATTCTCTATATAAAGGAGAATATAATTCGCACTGGCATGCCCTCACACTTAGCAGTGGGTCTGCTCTAATTTGGGAGGAGGATATGAGGGACAGAATAGTGAAATAAATTTTGAACTTTAAAAAACATATACTTTATTATCATTTCCTTCTCTCTTTATATGAGAACAGAAAAAAGCAAAGAAACAAATATATATGAATGGAGACCAAAATGCAAAAGGGAGGAAGTGAGTAGTCTCACTGCAAACACACACACTCACAGAGACAATTGCATCTAAAAGCACAATGTTGTCATTGTCTCCTTGTCCAGACCAAAGGTCTGCCCACAAAGTAGGAACTTCCGATAGTCACAGAAGTCAGTTGATCTATGATGGATTGGTTCTCTCTCTTTTTCTTTCTGTATCTTTCTCCCTAAAAACACAGTCATTCAATACTCTGAGTTGCTGAAAAAAGGAACACTGTTACGAGCATCCACTATGAATTTCTCCTGCAGGAAGACACTCTTCTGGTAGATTCTCAGCAAATGACAGAGGAGCTCATAATTCAGTTAGGATGCCCAAGCCAGATTTACACAAGAGAAATCGATTATACAAGGTAGGTGTCTAATCACAGTGCGGGCCAGAGATGGTAAGAGCTTGTGTGGAAATACTTCAGCCCTGGAAGGTAGGTATTATTTTCACAGGAAAAAAAAAAAAAAGTAAGTCTGTTCTGAGCTATTCTGCATGTTGGTGGTAAAACTGAAATCAATGAACCCCAAAGTGCATTCTTTTGAGCTACACCTTCTCTGAGTATTAAGCCAGCTTTGCCACCTTTTTCCAGGACAGCTCGGATTGGGTAAACCTGGAGTAACAAGAGCATTTACCCAATTCCTGTCCAGAGGCAAAAAAGTCATGAGGGCCTTAGTCAATACTGACGCTGTGATACACCTGCTTACCGGAAGTGAATGCTTTCAACTTCCTCGTGACATTAGCAAGCCATTTACCTCCTGAGAAAAAGCAGGTTGTTGATTTACACGTCCTGTATGTATACCTCAAGTCTCAGTTGCCCAAGGCAACATTTCTGTCTTTTATACTTTCACCTCATTTGAGACCAGATGGCATACTTTCTGGGACTCAGGCAGAACAGCCTTCAATAAATGCTTGATTGCTAGTACTGACTCGTGTTCATGGAAGCAGACACAATGAGGTTTATGAAAAAATGCATCATAGTCTCCACCTGTCTATAACATGCAGCTGAAATTTGCTTATCTTCAGAATTTTCTACATCCAGTATTTTTTTGGTTGGGATTCACTGATAGGAAGTAATTGAAGAGTTATCACCATGGCTTACAGAATTTTGTTTACCTGTCCACTATCACATTTTCCATAGATTTATAGTAATTTCAGGCATGAAAAAAATATTATTAAACTATTATAATGCTTTGAAGATGCATGAATAATAATCTGAAAAAACAGATTGTTACCTTTTTTACAGGGTTGAAAATTTTAGTGGTGCAATGAGATGGCTAAAACAGTCATGAATATTAAACCATCTTAATAGACACAGAGTGTCCAGAACTAAGAATTCTAACTCTGTGTTTTAGACATCATTCAAGGTAGGGGAAGGTGGATAAGGAACTATAAGAACAGGCAAAAAAGAATTAACAAACAAGGAACACGTGTTTGCTTTCAAATAGTATGCTCAAAAGGAAGAGATTGGATTTATTTTGTGTAGTTCCAGCAACCGAAGGGTAGGCATATGAATGGAAGAAAATGTTAACTCAGTATCAGGTGGAACTTTCCAGAAATAAATCTCTACTAGAATGGATTGGTCAGGGATGAAGTGAAACTTGTCAAATAATTATTCCTAAGAAGAGACTGACTCATTTTCCTGTATACTGAAGTGGAGGCTGATGAGCTACACAGAATTACTTTTTAAATAAGTTATCCTAAGCGACCATTTTATTGGACATGTTATTTATATGCTATATATTGAAAAAATCACTTTCCAAAAAGATATCCTATATTGTTTTATTTACACAATCGACTGAGAAACTGATTCCAGTTTAATCAAACTTACTCATCGATTCAAGATTAAAAAGACGGTGAGGTGATATAAATGCTGATATGATTTAAATCTTTACCACAAATATGACAGATTATAGGGCTGTGCTCTGCTACTGAGCTACAGCCCAGCCCATGTGTTTAAAATGAGAGAGAGAGAGAGAGAGAGACAGACAGAGACACACACAAAGGGAGACAGAGGCAGAGAGAGAGAGAGAAAAGAAGAAGAGAAGGAGGAGGAGCAGGAGGAGGAGCAAGAGGAAGAGGAGGAGGAAGAGGAGGAGGAGGAGGAGGAGGGAGGGAGGGGAAGAAGTTGTTTGCTAACCAAACTTTAGGTTAGCGATTAAAAAACACAGCTCACATCTCTTTTTCTAAGCTAAACAGTCTGCTGTCCCACACTCAGATTTATCTTTACATTAACAATGCTTCCCAGCAGATACCCCAAAATGCTGGCCAAGTTGGGCTAACTTCAAGACTTGTTTCCACACTGGGTGCTACATGCACTTGGCAGAGTAGGCTGCAACTGTAGCTTCATTTATTACATTGAGCTATAAACTTCGTGTCCTCGGTTAACAAGACACTCAACATGACCGTCTCATAGGTTACCAGGCACCATAAACATCTGTTAATGCAGCCTCCAGGGATAGCATAGAGAAGGTCTGTAGTGTCCATTATAAAGAGGTTTATGATGTGGAGTCTGCTGTTTAAAAACTAATAACGAAAAACACAGTTCCAAACTCTGCCTAGAACAAATATTTGCAAGGTAAAGTCATGCTCACTTTGGAAAAAAAAATGAACTCCTGTAGTCACTTTGTCATTGCATTTATAGACTTTTATTTCACACCTTTGCCCATTAAGTGCTGAGCTTTCCTTGGTATTCAGGAGCCCCAAACTATAATTTCGCAGTGATATATTTACTCCAAAAAAAGTGCTGAATGTTGACTCACCAACTTTCCTTAGACTATTGTGAAGTCAAATTTTGTAAGGGTGGAAGAAGATGAGAGCTGAGGCAAGCTTTTAAAACCCCAAGTGATGTTTTCTAAGTGTCTGCAGGCTAAAACACATCCTTCCAGCTCAATCCAAAGGTCTATCTGAAGGCAAACTGCAAAATGACAGGAGGCCCCTTGACATCTAATCACAGAACATTGACCTTTGCTTCTCTCAAAAGGAAAGAATACGCTGAATCTCAGAATAAATAGATCCGGCAGCCCTGTTTGCTAAGTTGTTTCTATTCAACATTTTAATTTAAGGAAATGTTTCAATAGTTGTCATCTCCGAGGGTTCCCAGAAAAAAAAAAAAGAGAGATTTTCAGGGTGATTTAGCAGGAAAATAGCCTGGAACACCAGTTGCTGCCACATCTCATTTTTGTGAGAAGAAGTGGGTGACTTCTCAAGCACACCCCAAGGAGTTTAAAGCCAAGCATCCCTAAGACCAGCTGTCGGCTAGGTATGGTCAGCTGCACCCCGGGAATCTCAGATTCACAGTTCCAACCTGCCCTTGCCTCTGAGGTCCGCTACCTGCACATACACCCATCTCCTAGAACCCTTAAACGCCCCCTCGCGCCTCCTGAGAAGTCCAGAAACCCCAATTCCAGCCCTCTGTCCAGCGCCTTCTGCGAATAGCCAGCCCCTCGAAGGCGTCAGGCTGAGTTATTTCAAAGCCCGTGGTACTTAATCCTATGCAGGAACTCCTATGACTTCCCAACCCTGTGGCCTCCCATTACCTTTCCCTGTCCCTTCCAAGGTCTTCTGGCGTTACAAACAGGCAGGCGGCAACTCTGCGGTCTCCTCCCCCACCCTGCACACCCTGCTGGCTCAGGAGCCACACACATCCCAGGCGCTCACACACAGCCAGCGCACACACACGCACACCCGTTCAGCACACACACCCTGTCCCAGACCACTAAGCCTCACGGCCCAATCTCAGCAGGCGTCCGTCTGGGCTATATATAACGCTCTCGTCACGAAACCTCGTACCCCACGACTCCGTGCATGGATGACTGTCCCGCCTCTCCGCGCGCAGCCAGCGCGCTCACTCCAGACAGGCGGCTACCCCACTCACCCGCAGACTTCAAGCCTTGGTGGTTCTGTCAAAACTTTCAAGCCTGGTTGATTGCAGAACCACGTGTGTGTCCGGGGCTGGGAGAGTTCAGCTCGCCACAATTTCCGCCCACCTCAGTTCGTGGAGACTGGTGGCCGTGGTCCTTCCAACCTCAGCTCCGCCAACGCCAGCCGCCAGCTGCAGCCAGCACAAACGCGCAAAAAGCCGCGCACGGTGTGAGCGCAGCGCACGAGCTCAACGCCCGACCTCTCTAGTCCCTCCAGCCGTGCAGCCCCAGTCCTCTCCCGGCGCAGAAGCGGCAGCTTCAGCAATTCCCGCCCCAGCCTGGCAGGCTGATGATGTCAAACAGAAACACACTCGCAAAACTTCTATGACTTTAACAAAACTGTCTTGGAAGGAAACCCCTCCTCGCACCGCACGCAGGGGGCGGAGCAGGCGCCTGAGTGGGAGACGGTTCTCCGGTCGCCGCCCCTCGCCCCCAACTCCCTACTGCCCCCATCAATTTACACACACACACGTTCACAGCACGGATCGGGTTACAACAACCCATCAGCACAAAACAACTTCTAGAGAAGGGGACCACAGCCCGTTCCCAAGCCACCTGGAGAAAATCTATCTGTAACTCCATGAAGCAGGACCCCCCCCACCCATTTTCACAAACAACTGGCGCCCCTGGGTTCACGCCCAGGCTCTTCGGCGTAAAAGGCGGAAAATAAAAGCCCGACTCCCGGAGCCCCTCCGGCACTGTACCTCCAAGCTTCGCCTTGCAGACGGGACGCGAGCGCGCGTCCGCGCGGGGCTCAGCGGCGCGGGGCTCCGGCCCGCCCGGCCCCAGCCCGTCCCCGCCGCGCCCGGGCTCAGCAGCAGTCGCCGCCGCCGCTCCCCAGCCCGCCTCCTCTTCCCATGGCTGCGCCGGGCTTGGCGGCTCGCGGGCTGTCAGGCTCGGGAGGAGGGCGGGGCGGGGTGACGGAGGACGGGAGGGAGGGGCGCGGTGGGAGGGCGGCGGCCGCTCGCCGAGGGTCACGTCGGGCCCGGCCCGCAGCGCCCCGGAGCCCGGCCGCGGCAGCCGAGGGCGGCGGGAACGCGAGGCCGCCGCTTCCAGGCCCGCCGCTGGGAGGCCGCGCGCCGCCGGGGCCCCGCATTCCGGGCGGCTGGGACGCAGCCTTCCAGCGGGAGTCCGGTCGGTGCGTGTCGCCCTCCTCCGCACCGCTTGGCTCCTCCTAGAGGAAAGTATTGGTAGTTGCGGGGCACTTTCCGCTCCGGCTCCCAAAAGGAAGGCAGGACCTAGAGAGTGTTAAGTGTAGTCAGACCTTCCGAGAGACGCTTACGGAACACTTCCCCGCCTGCAGGGGCGACGACCCAGGAAAAGAGCTTGGACTAGCCCACCTCAGGTGACCCGCTCCCCTACTCCCATTTCTAAATTCCTGCTCTCTGGGCGCCTTGAAAAGGCAGTTAAAATTAAGAAGGACCGACCTTGTATTAGAGGCTTAAAAATGGAGACAGTTTCCCAAAGACACAGGTATGTTAGCGGAGAGCTCTGCCTGGAAGCCAGAGCATGGACTTCAAGAAGAGTAAGGACAGGCCTCAGCCTGAGGCTTGCCCTCGTGTGTGACCGAGGAAGGGGTTTTAACTGCTTGCGCTGGACACAGTTCATCCGTCGAATGTGGGCCCTGTCTATCTCTTCTGCCATCGGAGAAACAGAATGAAACAAGAAATTCTCTAAGTGCTTCAGAAACTCAAGGTTATGCACAACGACGTCATTTTCATGAAGCATCAGACGCCGCATGCTTTTCTCTGTGAAGAGTACAAAAGTCCAGTTCCGGACTGTGTCAGATCTGAAGGAGCAGCCAGTCAGGAGATTTTCGTCACTATTTACTTTTCACTGACAGCCAGTTGTAATGTCACTTATCTATAAGCTTCTAACAGCTTCAGCTTACTGACTTTTTAAAAACAGTTTCCAGACACAAAGCCAAGTTTAAAGTCAGAAAGAAAAGTTCGAGCAACAGCTTAAAGGAGCCAAGCTTCTTAGGCTTAAAGTACATGATCGGTGGGGCACTGAGTAGTACATGGGGTGAAGACTTGGGAAGGAACACAGGGCTAAAGACTTGGGGTGGCAGATGCCAAATAAGACACCTCCATTTTCAAAGGGACTAAGTAAGTGGAAAACTCTTCCCTGGAATCCTTCCAGGGGCCTCCTCTTTGTGGCTTAACTTCCCAGCTTTCCAGGTAGACACAGTGACGGAATGAAGGAGGAAAGATCAGGGAATGGGTGTGTTTCCTCACTGCTGCACCCTGGAGTAGAGGTGGGATATTACTGAGTTTGAACTGATCTTTTTCTACCCCACCTAAGTACAGGCAGGCTTTCTCTCCCTAACATTCTACTCCAAATCCCGTAATTTCTGGGGTTCTGTGGCTTGCCAGAGCAGAAGGAGTGCTTCCTGGGATATGAAGCTTTTTGAGAGTGTTGCTCACAGACAGAAGCTTGGACAAGGAAATAGTGAAGGCACAGTCAGGCAGAACTCCTGCTGGGTGGCCACGTGTGTTAGGCTGGCTGGAAGGGCAGTGCTGGCAGCAATAGACACAACGCAGCCCTCAAATGCTGACTCTACTCCTGTCTGAGATGGCCTTCCAAGCTGGCCTCCCCAATTCTGGCACCACTGACCTCTCTCTGTACACTCTCTGCCCCTTCTCCTCCTTTGCTCTTCCCCCTCCCAACCCCGGAAATCTCCATCTAGACCTAGACTAAGGAGGAGTCAGACTCACGAAAGATTGTCTAAATTCCATTATTTATGCTCTGAGATGATTTCAGGGCCCCGCTTTGAAAAGGATTGACTTCCTTTTTCTCCATGCCTCGCTGTAACCTGCATTCCATAAGACATGAAAGCAGGCTGCTCAGAGACTTTGAGAGAGAGAAAGGTCACTGTGCACAGACAGCATAGGAAGAGATACACTGGTTAATGTGCACTCTTAAGGAGCCAGATGCAACTTGCAGCTTCTGTGCAGAACAGCCTCTGTTTTTAAAACCCATGAATAAAGGTCTCTCAATTTCATGTATGGCCATATATAGATCAATAGTAGTATGTCCTTCTTTATATTTTCAGAATCGCAGAGGGATGGACCAGGTATTGAGCTGACTAATCTGTTAGACGTTAGGCACTCCATAGCATATTCATCTTCTTTGAAACAAAACTCATTTACTCATATGACTTCCACTCTGCCTGGAATATCCTACTTTTTCATTCAGAGAAATCCTCTTTATCCGTCAAGTTCTAGCTCAGTTGTTTACTTTCTCTCTGAAGCTCCTCCTGACTCTTTTCCAAGATGGAATTAGTCAATTTTCCCCATATCAGTGACCTTATAGGCTGTTATGGTTTAGCTCAAAGATGTCCCCCAAATATCACTTTGGCAAGTGATTGGATCGGGCAGCTGCTGTAGCTGACTTACTGTTAGGAGGTAAGACCTGGTTGGAGATGGGTCACTTTGGGCTTCACCTGGAAGGACGTATCTCCAGCTGTGCACTCTTTCTCTCTCTCTCTTTCTCTTCTGGTTACCACGCACTGAGGAGCTTTTCTTCTGCCACGTCCCTCTCCCATCCTTAGAGCTAGCCAGCCTACCATCAACTGCAACTGTGAACTTCTCTTCCTTTAAAATGTGAGGGTTGAGTACACAGTCCCAGCAACAGGCATGTGACTAAGACACAGGCCTTTATAGACACATTTATTAAATACTGCAGTTTTTGTTGATATGCCTGTTT
>PVJO010031446.1:0-14327 GCA_004026905.1 Hystrix cristata
AAATAATTGTTGACTTAATTTAGATGATGATCAGATAGTTAATGGTGAAAACTTATAAAGATAATGATACATATTAATATTTCATTTCCTTTTTCTCCTTTACAACAAACCAGTGAATTATCATGCACCACACACAAACACCCGCAAACAGACACACGTTTTGCAAAGCTGCTAAAGTACAATACATGCCAAAGTACAATCTTTTTACATGTTTTCTTACAAATTTTGTTAATCCGTATACATGAAACAAACGTGTTACTTCCATAGAACAATTAAATAGAAAACATCAACATCCAACTTTTAGAGGAAAAATAGTATTATATTCAGTACTGATTAATACAGACAAATCAACAAAAGCACAGTCAATAATATTTGTTAATAACTAATCATTTACTTCATCTATAGCAACATTTATGTTGGATCTTAATAATGTATTTATTTTTCCTATGAAGATGTGATTTATTTCAAAGAATCTGTTGCTTTCTTTATAACATCTTGAGTTTAAAAATTATCCCTTTTGGTATAAAAAAGGCGACTTTCTGACAAAGGTGAAGCTGGTTTTTCTGTTTATCAACCTATTATTCAGTTAAACAAATCTGACAAGCCACATGAAATGTTTAAAGAAAGCTTATTTTTACTATAATCGATAATGAAAATAAAAAAGTAAATTAGCTATTTTAAACCTTTACCAACAATTATCCTCAACAGTCTATGTGCATTATTTTTTATAATTCTCACAACAACCCCATAAGAAACATATTTTAATGGCTAATGTTGTAAATAATGCAACAGAGTTATGAGAAGAGTAAACTTGTCCATGAACGTAGTGGGGAAGTAAGGGTCAAAAGCAGGTGTCTCTGAGTCCAGGTGAGGGTGTCAGCCTCGTTGACTGACAGTACAGGCACCTCCGTGTCTGGACACGGTTCCTTTCCTGTATCTCATTGACTCCCTCTTACCTTCCAGACACCCAAAGCTAGATGTGTAAGGTGTACCATTTAACCTAGCAAATTAATCATATTTTACAAAATAAAGCTTCTTCAATAACACAGGAAATTGCCTCTTCTTGTTTTGCCTTACATATTTTCTGATGTACAACATGGGACTCAACTTCAGTATTGCAGACATTTTTGCTGGGTAAAAGAAGGATACTTTTCTTTTTTTACTTTTATTAGTATATGTTTGCAGGACATAATGATTACATTCACTGTAGGGAATTGGCGCAAGTACATAACACATTTAAATTCCTTGTCCCCTTCCCTCCATCACCCTTTAATTTTTCCACAATCAGATTCATTTATTTATCTTACAAAACCTTATAACTTTAACTGTCATATATACACATTGAAAGTCAGACTAATAGGCCAAAAAACAAGTAAAACATGTAAGACAATTGTATTAAGTCAAGGTACACTTTCAGATACATTGTCCAAACTGGATTATGATATCTTTTTTTCCTCTCTCTCTTTTTTCCTATTATCTGTCTTTTATTTTGAACCATATATACGGAGTATATATGAGAAACCACGTGATATGTAAGCTTGTGTGTCCAAGTTACTTCACTTAATACTATAATCTCAAAGTGCATCCGTTTTCCTATACAAGCAGGATACTTTCTAATTTTCTTCTTTAGAAGGAAGAAATGCCACAAAATGAGAAAATGCACTACTGGGAGGTCTGAACAAAAAACTGTCATGCACAAATGAAAGGCTGCTTATTTTTATAAGCAAGGCTACATTCAAATTTGAGATTTATAGAATATATGATGAGAGTATGAGGGTAACTGTAGAAGGAAGACTGGAAAAGACTTGCCTTTCTGTATTAGCAATTGTATTTATTAATTTTCAATAATTAATAGAACCCCTTTGGTGTCAGCAATAGTGAGTTGTCTCACTGAATTCTCTGGGTTTCACGACAGGAAACTTCGATTCATCAAACTGAGCAATTCTGCATTTCACATCAGGCATGTTAACTCTCTAGTAATGGTTTATCATCACTAAGTACACACATTAAAGACACATACATCAAAGTGCAATACTCTGTGCCATGTAAGAAATGTCATTAACGCTTGAGGCTTATTTTTTTCCAAACTGTGTATTTCAGTTTCATTTTCAAAGGAAGGGATACGTATGTGTATTTCCTTCATTAATCTTTGTATGACTAGCCATTTCTTCTAGACCAAGAGAGTGATATTTTAACACTTTTGATACCATATAAATTAAACTTATGTGGTCTTTGTTCGTATCTTAATTCACTCAGGAATCAAGGGTCCAAAGTTGAGATATATGTATAATAAAAGGTTAGGCATAAGAGAAATAAAAATCACCCAACCAGGAGTGATTTTGTGTGTAATATTACATGATTCCCATCCCAGCTTAGAAGGAATAGAGTGAGGGGAATCAGTGAGATGCTTTTAAAAATGAAAAAAATAGTCTTCTAATCGTGTCCTTCAGGAGGGGACATGACATTTTGGTAAATTAGAAAGTAGAGGTTGCTGGTTCCTTTCAGAAGATGTAAAACGCTTCACTTGGTACTAATGTACATAAAGCAATTAGTTACATGTCATGATGGGTGTTCCCTAAGGCAGTGCACTTACTCCATTAGTATTTATATCTACGTGCCATTATACATTGGGCAGCACTAAATAGATGAGAGACATTCAGAGCATTACTCAAGTCATGTGCCATCAAGAAAAGAGATATTAGCAAACATTATTAGCATACAGGTGGAGTTGGATTGCTTGGTTTCCAGCGAGATTATTTTTAAATGTTTGCTGAAAATGCAACATAGAGAATTAATTAACCCTTAGCGTGGAAACCTTTTTAAATTTATTTATTGGAAAACATTTTAGCTAGTGGACATATCATGACAGTTTCATTTGAGTTCATCTCTCCCCTTTTTCCTTGAATAACCTGGCCTCTTCAGCTAGGGAATCCAAAGGTTGATTTTGTTGTTGTTGTTGGTTTTTGATTTATTTTTTTCTACCTGGAAAATAGATGAAAAGAAACTCAAAGGATTGTAAATATGAAGCCAATCATTTCTAGTTACATTTTAGGTTTAGGGTATATATCTAAAATAATTGATATTTTATGTTATTTGCCACTGACATATTCTTATTCATTGAGCCGTCTCCACACTAAGCTCTTAAATATTCATGTATTTTAAAAATAATATAGATTTGGCTTGGCTCTTTACAAATGTATGCTTTGTTTAAAAAGTTATTAACATTTGATCAACTAGATTTTCCACTGGAATTATGACAGCATAATTTCTCTCATTCACCAGACTTGCAGAAAAATATTTATATATCTTAAATATTCAAAGTTTTGAAAATTATCAGGGGACTTGTCCTCTGGGTTAGAACCCCCTAAGTCTCATATTCTGTTAGGAATTTGTCACACTGAGTACCATATCTGTCTTCATGGGTCTCCGTCTCTCATAGTTATTCACAATGCTTTTCAGGGCAGAAAGAATGACCTGTAGGAGTAATACTGAAACACTGACATGTGGAAGCCTTGACTCAAAGTCGTTGTATATACTTATCTGAAAAATTTAAAAGTATTGATATTTCCCATTCATCTAATTTCATCCTTCTTTTCCAAATAAAGTTCTAATGCTGTATTATGAGAAAAGAGTTAAAGGATTTGTCACTAGTCTTGGAAATGTTAAACTCATGTATACAAATACATTTTAAATATATATATATATAAATTTATAGTGGCAGTGATTATAAATATTACTATTTAATGCAATTCATTGTTTCCTTGTATACTTGGAAATTCCAAATAGACTGCATATAAGAGAATTTAAATATATAGTAATTAATTTGAAACTTTTAGACATATGTAAGTTTTGAATTTGATGATTTTAAAATTCACCATTCACCTGATATAGTTGTTGAGTCTGTACATATCTGATATTTGGTAAACAAAAATTACTCATAGCTTAAAATATATATTTCTCTAAGTCATGTGTTCTGAGCCTTGGAAATTAGCAATCATGGCAGCAAATAAAAGCCACCTTCTTATACTCTTATAGCCACTTGGAATAAGACATAGAATAAAGAAAATTGGATTATAAAATATGAATATGTAACTCCTAAAACACGAAGAGAAAGGTATTGTACATGCAGATTGTGTTTAAATTTCTCTTCTGTTCGTGGGCCTCTAATAATATTATACAGAAGTGAGGCACTCAGTAGACAGGGAAAATACACAGTGTCCTTGAATGGTCTTTTCTATTGTGAATGCTGGACAGGGAGAGTCTAGCCTTGAGTATGTACTCAAGACAAAAATCTATAGAGAATAAAAAAGACTGAGTACTCTGGAAATACTTTTAGATCAATCTCCCTCAAAATAAGTCAAAGAGGAAAACTCTGTCTAGACAGATTTAAAATACTACCAGTGACAGCCACTCAGAACAGGATCTGAGGATTGTCAGCATCTCTTGTAATTACAAAATCCTACACGATCCCGTTCTCTTCCTGTTTTCTGAATAATAATTCTACAAGTATACTCCGAACATTACACCAGCCTCAATAAAAGCATTGTGATTTAGTAAATATTAACATAGTTGATAGTAAAACAAATCAGACTATGTGATGAATATGCTGTTAATATCTTTCTAACGACTTTAATCACTGCAAACACATTTTTAAAAGGTTGAAATGAAATATATTAACTATATCTATTTCAGGGTCAAATAGGAAAATCTCAAGCCATTTTTTCTAAATAATAGGATGATAATTTACTTTGGAGATATGCATAAAACACCATTCAAGCTATATAAAATGTCAGCAATTATTCTTTCCCTGAATGAAGGTACATTTTTACTAGCCCCAAATGTTTCATCTAACTATTGTTTTCCAAGCCTCACTTTACGGTTATAAAAGGAAAAGCATTAATCGAGATACGTTCCAGGTTTTCACATGGCTTTGTTTCAAAGAAGGGAACAAATGAGTTCAGAATGTGGTCAGTATTCCTTTAATGGCCATTTGTCAAATGATTACCTTGTGCTAAATATGCTACTCAATACACGCCTGCTAAATAATTTGTGGAGCCTGGTACAAAAATAAAATTTAGATACTTTTCAACACTGCAAGAGAAGATTTTAGGTGCTTTTGTTCAAAATGCAGCTATTTCAAGAAAGAGAGAACGGAGCATTAAAAAAGCCTTGAGTCCTTCCAAGAGTATAGCCTGAGTGACCATACAAGGCATGAAGTGGTCGCCATTAAGGAGACTTGCTGCTGAGAAGTGTGGGGCACATGAGGATGAGTATGCCATTGCAACTTCAGGTCAAGATGAAGAAGAACATAGGGCTGTGTACTGTGCTACTCCTGTCACAGAAGCTAACTTGGATGATTGCTTTTACCTTGGAAAATCAGGAAAGATTTATGAAAGAAATAATATCTGAAAATATGCTAGGTTTAGCATGGTAAAAATGAGAAAATGAAATTTTTTTAGACAAGGGCATGTAACTGAGCATTAGCTTGGGAGATAGAAAAGAGCAGTGTGTGCTGGATATAATGTGTAAATTGAGTTTATGTAGAGTAGACAGAAGATATAAAGTTAAAATTATAGGTTAGGATCAAAACAAGGAATGACATGAATGCTAGTATAGTGAGTTTGAATTTCACCTTATAAGCAAATGGAAATCTTTGAGTAATATGATCACAAGCAGGCTGCAGGGTGAAATGAGAGTAGAAGATGAGAAGAGATACTAGCTTCTAATGTCTAGTTAGCAAGCCAGCTGTGCTAGTTATCTGGGCCTAGAATAGAGACGCAGCAAGAGAAGTGAAAACCAGGGACTGGATGTGAAAGGCACTGCAAAGGAAGTACTAATGGACACGAGAGACTCTGGAGAAAGATTATTTAAGTGATCATGACACTCAAGCAATTCAACCAAAAAGAAGAAAATGCAAGGTCCTTGGACAATTCAAAAGTCATGTATGTAAAGCTGAATGATAAGTCTATTCATAAATTTGGATATAGGAAGTTTGCAACGCCGTAGGAAGAGATTCTTTAGCCATGCATTAAGAGATTGGTATTTTAAAAAATGAGTGATTATGATATTTGAGAGCAGAGGAGGTTATATTTGTGGATAGAAAAGAGGAAAATATATTTTTATATTACTATCTCTTTCTGTAGCAGAACAAGGAAGACTCAGACTTGATCTCAAACAATTTAACACCATCTCTTTCTACGTTAATGTTATACAGAAGCAACAAATTCCAGTCATCCTTCTTCAATTCCTGAAACTGTCATAGTCTTCAAATCAATAACATACTTAGATCACCTATTAAAACCAGGCAGAGTGGAAAGCACTGGAAAATAAAATATGAACAAGAAAAGATGCCCTCAGGTTGCCCACAAACCTGCAGTGAACCCGAGGATGGAACCTTTACTGTCAGCAGTGAGAGACAATGAGAAGAAAGAGAAAATGAGTCTTTTTGAATGTATCAACGTCTTTCATAATAGTGATCTGTGCATTGAATTTTAAGGGGTGATTTTTCACCGTGTAATGTATATGCTTTAATATGTTAAATGTTACGGATTTGTAGGCAAGCTGTTGTTTTTTGTTTTGTTTTGTTTTTACAGCTCTTCCAAAAACAAATGTAACAAAATCAAATTGAGTACTAATAAAATATTTACTGTTCAAATGCTTCTATTATTTTTCAAGATATTTTTTTCTCAAAAAATAGACAAAAGCAACATGTCAAAATTTAGATTACAGTTGACTAAGTATAACAACCCAGTACTTGCAGCTTTTTACTGATTTTTCTTCTTTGTACAAACTTAAATATCTCTTCTTCTAACCAAAAACACTTTTATACGCACTTATAACAGGCTTGGACATTGTATAATTGAGCTATATGCATTTTAGGACAAATATTGGGAGATGCTATGGTCAATACCAATGTCTGCACTATTTAAACAATGGAAGAATCAGGTAAGTAACAACATTTGGACAGCAAGTCAATATGACTATGAAAGGTCTCCAATAATGAGCAAATTCAGACCAATACACAGTTCGAGTATTTGGCCTTCTTATTGACAAAGGTTGCTTTCAATCACACTGTATCTATTACTATATCAATCATCACTGTAAATGAATACAATGTTATCATTGACAAAGACATCACTTAAACTGAGAAAGTAAAGACTCTAAATAGCAAAATAATGAAAGGTAGGTTTTTCACTGGAAGAAAATGAAAAATACACCTTAAGAATCTAGACACATGATGGTAAGACATTGGGGACCAATATGAAAAAAATGTTTACTGGCTCACAAGGGCCTTAAATAGATGAGTTAATATCATATTATTATTTATTAAAGTTAATACAATGGAGTATTTTCCTTGGTATACAAATTAAGATATGGAATTGAACTGATAAAAATGATTTACATGCAGGATTAAAATATTGGCAGCTTTATAGAATGAAATGTCACTATATTGCTATACCTTCAAGTTTTACATTTCCTCCTTTGAATCCTTGTCAGCCTTCGTGAACAGCAGAGTGTTTAATCAATGCTTGAGGAAGCAGTGGCATAACACTGAATATTTCTCTTGCTAAAAATCAAGCAACACAGAATAAAACAGCACATATATATATCCTAATTATCATTGCACAAATTAAATCATGTTCCATGTTTAAAAGAATATCACGGATTAAAAGAAAGCTTATTTTTCACTAAATAAAATGTTTCATTTGTTGGTTTACCCCATGGCATTTGGCTTGCAGTAAGAAATTAAAAGATCAAGAAATTAAAATTCTTTGCTTATTACACTTGAAGCCATTTTTTAAACTCTATAATGCAAAGTGCTTGTCAAATGATGAGACGAGTTTGTGTGTGTGTTTTAATGTTCTTTAAACACTTGGATTTAGTTCATAATTTTGTTTCATTGAAAAGAAACATCTATTAAGATTTGCATGACTCACAAAGGGGAGAAAAGGGTCTCATCTTGGCATAAAGAACAGGAGATACTTATTTAGTTTACTTTGTTACATACAAAAAATTCCTAGGAATTCAGGAAACAAAAGAAGAAAGGTGGTATGAAATGACAAAGGAAATCAAGAGTGAGATTTCAAGCAGATTCAGCTGAATGGAGGGACCCTGTGGAATTGCATGACACATTCGGCCATTAAGGAAAATCATACAAATGAGTGTGAGAAATGGCTGGACAATTTTATGGTAGGGGGTAGGAAGAGCGTGCAAAGTATGGATGCATAAAGGTCACAAAGAAGTGAAATGGGAGGAAAGAGGCTTACAGCAATCTACCTTTATTAGACCAATGATTACCACTCACCTAGAATTGCTTCTCAGGCCTATAAAATATCTGGGCTTTTAAGTAAAAAGGAAATACTGTTGCTACTTATGAATGTTTAAATGATTGGGATGGATGTTCTTTAAAGATTTTGAGAAAATGTTTTAAATAGAAAACCAAACTTCCCTGGGTTTCAAGATAATTTCTGTAGGTTAACATTATATTGTTGCTATGAATAAAAATTTAAAGTTTGAACTTTAAAACTTTTGTATAAAAAAGGAAAATATATATCAATTTAATATATATTCATATAATAAAATGCAAGTAAATATTTTCCAACAAATAAAAAAGAACCACTGTCACATACATTATCATATTTGCTGGCTTAATGATATGTTAAAACTAAACTGATATTTTTTGCCTCTAGTAACTCACATAATTAAGAAGATATCTTATGTAATTAATACACATCAGAATTTTCATTCTGTTTCTTATTAGCATATATATCCTACCATACTTATCAGATTCTCTTCCAATGTCTAAGTCATTGTCTCATTGAATAAAATTGTACAAGGTAAAGGAACTTTTGACATTACTTCCTAAGATGACACAGCTATTTACATCTTCACTTTTGCCCCAAATCTTGACCTATTTTATCTTTGATTTTAACTACATATGCAAGTATATTACTTCATATTATCTCTTAGACTAAATATTGTATATAGAGAAGGAACATGCTAGTCCTCTAAACAATGGGAAAATCATTAAACACTGGTTTGAGATTTTCATTAAATCACAGTTTGAGCCTTGATAGGATAATCTACAATCCTTAATGCAAATTATTAACTGATTTCTTTTTATTACACAAATCACATTGACACAGATTTGAGAAAAATTTTTAACGCATCCTGACATGTTTTCTCACAAGAATAAATTTACTATAAATTAAACATAGAAAAGATAAAGAAAAAACCTATAGAAAGATGTGTTTTGAAATTTTAACACAAAAGTTTCAGATGATGAGCTTACCCTCCTCAAATGAAATGGACCCAAAAGAGTCAGGTTCTTATCTGACTGCAAACCAGAAATAGAAACCAGGAACACTGAGTGGAGTTTCTAAGCAGAGTGAAGAAAGAGAGCACATGTACAGCTTTTCTAATTTCTGCAATATATAAAACGGTTTCACGACAGTAAAGTTTGCTTAAAGAATAAATATTGCTTAAATGTAGAAAAATTCCCAAAATGATCAAAATGATAAAAACACAGACAAAAGACATTCCTTTATGATGGATTCAGAGGAAAATTCTAGCAGAGTCATAGTACAAATCCCTGATTGGTCTGTCTAAGCCATCAGCCACTGGAAAGAGACAAGAAGGTAACAACTGAGTATATTATTAAAATACAAGAGTAACATCCAGCATGTGTCTCAGAAATCTCATCTAATCCTCAGCAAAAAGTAGAAAGTAAACTGTTGATAGTAGTTTAAAAAGATGTACAATCATTTACTTTATTCAAGTAGAAATTTAGAGACTGAAACTCTACTGTTTGTAAATTTATTTAGTCAATACATGCAACTATATACACACACATTTCTTATTTGAAGTAGTTCCACATGAGTTTTTGAAGAAGATATATTAACGGATAATTGATTTACTTAGTTTCTGCTCATCCAATTTTTCTTAAATATTAAGGTTTTTCAAGATGCATTGGATTTCTGTGCTTCAGGAAATTAATTTAAGCAGTTTGTGGGGATAATATGGCAATAATAGTTGATCTGGGAAAGTTCACACTTGAATAATTTATCCTAGTTTGCTCAAGTTCAGATCATTTTGGTTTTGTCTAAAATAAGACAGTGTATCCCACTCAAGTGATAAGAAAATAGAAATCTTTGATGCTTTGCAAAGAGGCTAAACAACTGCTTTCCACTGGTTTAAACAAAAAGTGGTAGAGTATTTGCTGACTAAAGGCATGTTTACTGAAGTAGTCACAAAGCGGTTTGCGTGTGTTATTTCTAAAGCTTACAAAAAACTGCAAGTAAATTACTACACCTATTTCACAGATTAGGAAATTTAGGTTTAGTAAATCAAGTGATTTGCTGATTTTCACAAGTTCAGTGAATGGGCACTGGGCCTGTAGGACTTCAGAGCCCGCAAACCTGCAGCCCCCCCCCCACAACTTTCTATCACAACTATCAAGTCATCTTTCAGAATTTTTCATCTCTTACCTATTAGAAGATGCAATATTATAGTAATAATATTCTGGAGCCAATGTTCATTTGTATGGAAAAAGAAGATATTTTTATGATAGATTTCCTTCCCTTCTTATTTCATTAGTGATTATAATGTTGGGCCAGGATTATTTTTCTGTGCATGTTTGATGTAGGTCAGCAGAGAAGATTTTGTCAAATTACCAATTTAAATACTGTCATCTGTGGTATTGGCTAAATTGACAAAAAAATTACTTTCTGAATTTTTGGAATAAAATCATTCATGGCATTGATTCTGAAATAAAACAGAAAGGTATAAAATGTTTTTGGGTCTGGAAGAGAGGAAAGCTGAAAGAAGACCATTTCCTTCTAACATCGCAGCAAAGGCACTGGATTCTGGCCTTCCCTCCACACTCACTGTAGAGGCAGGACACAAATCAGCAGAAAATCTTACCCTGGACTGTAGACCCTTCATGTAGCCAAACACTTAGTTTCCTGATTATTTGTTTTTATATTTTCATGCATGCTTGAATTTTAAATAAAGAGGAAAATGGAGAAAGACACTTTTATTTATTTATTAATTAGTTCAAAATTCTTCTGAGAGTCTCTTATGTATCAGGCATTGTTCTAGGCATTAAGGATGCCAGTAATAATGGTTTTGCAATTTCATGGAAAATGGAATAATTAGGAAGGACAGACTCCAAACTAGAGGAAACATTTATGCAAAGATAAAAATAAATTGGTTCTTCAACCTTAGATATAGCTAGGTTTTTGTTTATTTTGTAAGTAATGCACTTACTATATACACAATATAACACTGTAATATACTTCACCTCGGTACCAATACTTAATATTTTTATTAAATTTAATCCTTTCATTTTCAGGTCACCTAATTAGAATTTAGAAACATTATTTCTAACAGTCAGTGGGAATGGTGTAGCTTCAAACTACAACCAGTCTTTTGAAAAAGTATCCCTAACTCAATATTATAATAATTTCCAGATGTTGATATTAATATTAATATTTTCAATTTGGAAATTTCCACAGATGAAAACAATTTTATCAGAAGTTTCCTTTATCTTTTCTATACAAAGTATCATTCTGAACCATTTTGAAAGTGTTTTGTTATTTTAAACTGCAATAAAAACATGCTCCTAAATAAACGCATCAAATATTATGTAATCCAATGTAACATGATGTAAAATTAAATTATGTAAAAGCATATTTTATAAAATGTATTACATTAGAAAAACATTTCATGGTATTTTCAATGGAATTACTACACATGGGAAAAAAACACAAGTTGTATAATATCCTTACATGGGTAGAAGAATCTACTTTGATAGCTAAACTTGAGCAATGAAATGTTTAACCCAGTTAAGACTGACATTCCTCAATATAGGAAAATGAAGGTGATCAGTTAACATCAAATATGTATAGTGAGTATGACTATGGGGAATGATAAGTATTTTATCATGTAATGTTAAAAGTTAGCAACATGTCATTAATCCATGGTGCCTGCTTTGCTCATTCCCACTGCCTCATCAACGTCAACAACTCAGCATTTTCCAAGCAAACAATGATGTGGTTATATCATTTATCAACAGTAATATAACAATAATTAAAAAATAGCCATAGCACCACTGTGTTTGTATAGTATGTTGCCATTTACAAAGGATTTTTCTTTACTCACAATTTTTCATTTAATCCCTACAAGAACCATACAGGTCACTGTAGCCAGGTGATAAGCCTCTGATATGAACAATGATGCCCAGAATAGGCAACCCCGTAGGCGCAGGTTCACCCCAGCTCAGGGCCTCACACAACACTCCGATTAGCTCTCATGCCTTCCATTACTTCCATTAAAGTTGCTCTTAGTAACACAATATTATGAATAATTGGTTAAGTATCTGTCTTCTCAATCACACTGTATATTGCTGGAAGCAGGGTCTCATGTTTTCCTCCTAAGTATTTGATACACCATAAGTGAATAATAAAACTTTTAGTAAAATGAATTAATAAATCTCTGATTTTCAAGTGATGATAACAAGCCTATAAATGGAATGAAAGACCTGTTTCTAATACCCCTTGTTTTGTTTGCTCTTTGAGATGGGGCGGTGCTTAGCTTTTCAATATGAAATTTCATGTGGCAACTGGATTACTAGGAAGCTAAAGAATTCAACTAATGTGATGAAAGAAAATATAAATTAATATGTGCATGTATTATGCCAAATATTGATGATATTAGTTGATATTCAAAAATTTTGCAATCTTAAATTTACACTTACATTTTAAGTTCTGAGGTCAAATTGCTTAGGACCACAACTTGGCTGTGAAATTAACTGCTGGCCTTGAACAGATTGCATAACTCCAATTTGTCCTAGTTTTTTCATCTATAAAATAAAAAAGCTACTTTCTTCCTATGATTGTTGGGAGGATGAGGATTTCTTGATTTCATGCATAAAAATTTATACAAAAGAATACTGGAATACAGAAAACTTTCAATTAACATCAGTTATAATTATTTCCCTTCCATTTTCATTTTTCACTGCTTCTGGAGAATCCCTATAGCCCTAAACTCGAACTACATTTGACTCACCCAATTAGCTGTAGCTAAATCTTCTCTGAACAGTAGCCAGTTGCAATGTTGACACTAGATAAATTCAATACTGTTGTTCTTAGCGGCAGAATTTTCTATTTCAGAATTTAAAAAAAACTCAACAGATTCCTTCTAATCAAAGTTTTAACAAAGTTGTTTTCCCATTGTTAAGGAAGATATGAAGGTGGAAAGGTTTTGTGTCAATGGGAAATGAATTGTTTATTTACATGTTACAAAATTATAATAACATTCCATCTAGTTTTAATTTGAATTATATATCTCATATAGTGTTTAAAGTATAGTACTCAGATACATTAAGATACTATTCAGTTATTTCTTTCATCTTAAAATTATTATCCTAACCAAAAGCAAGATGATAACTTCAACATGATGCTATATACAAACTAATTCAAAATGGAAAAAAAAGCAATATTTGCAAAATTGTTAAGAATACCTATGTATAGAGCTCCGGACTCCATCGTGGGCAGGAGGCTTGAGCTCACAGGTCGGGCCACTTCCCGGCGTGGATCTGCGCTGGCTTGGCCCGTGCACCGGCAGGGTGAACGTCAAATAACGTGGGAAACACCTTGCACTGAAAGCACTGTTACCTCTCTCCCTCAGTGTCTTCTTTTTTTTTTTTTTCTTTTCCTTTTCCCATTTCTCTTCTGATCCAAGCCATCACTATCTGGTAAAGCCAACAATACCCACACCACTAAGGAACTTCTAGAGACAGAAACTATAAGGAGACGTAGGCGGGCTACCAAAGATCCCTCAGATTGCTGCAGTCTGACAACTGCCCCCAGACTTCATGCTTGGAGGCCAGGATCAACATAGTACCCAGCACTGACCACTGCAGGCTCGGTAGAGCTAACGAGCACAGAATCAGGTTTTGGCCTGTGTCCCCCACAGAGTGGTGACCATCAGAGAAATCCCACTGTATGTGTATGTATACATAATATATGTATATATTGGTTTTATTTCTCCTTATTTTCTCTTTCTCTTATTCATCCTGATACCTGTCCAATACATTCTCTTGTCTACATATTCTTTCTTTTTTTTTTTGTTTTGATTTTTACTTTTATTGACTCCTGCTTGGCTCATATCTTTCCTTCCTTAAGCAAATGCTGTTTTTCCTTTTCTTCTTGTTTTCTCTCTCCTTTTCCTTTTTCATATGAGTAAATATTGTATAGAATTTACATGGTTTGACCCACTACTATCACTTTTCACTGTTTGTAAACTATCTACTCAAGCTTCCCAAA
>PVJO010031447.1:0-14347 GCA_004026905.1 Hystrix cristata
GGTCATTGTGTTAATCCATTTTTTGTTGCTATCACAAAATACTAGCATGGTGGCACACACCTGTAATCTCAGCATTCAGGAGGCTGAGGCAGGAAGATCACCTTGAGTTCAAGATCAGCATGGGCAACACGGTGAGTTCAAGGCCAGCCTGGGCTACATTGTGAGACTTAGTCTCAAAAAACAAACAAAAAACAAAAAAAACTAGAATACCAAAGACTGGGAAATCTGTAGGAAAAAATAGGTCATTTGGCTCATGATTCTAAGGCTGGGAAATCCCTCTGATGAAGCCCTTGCTGGTGCAGGGCTCTCTGCAGAATCTGAAATTAGTGCAGGCATCACACAGGGAGAGAGGTGCCCACAAGACGCAGAGTCAACCAGCTTTTTAAATGCACCAGCCGTCGAGATAATCCATTAATCCATTAACTATGACATCATCACCTCTTAAAGGTCCCCCTGGGTCTTGCCCCTTAATACTGCAAGGTGGGGATTAAATTTCAGCATTCGAAGGGATCCTCGCTTCTATTTGCCTGACGACGAGAACTATCACAAAAGATTCTGCCAAGACCACAATCTTGCATGACCATCATGGCAACTCTGCCCAAAGAACCACAGCCCTGCACAGAGGCCACCAGAGATGACATGTACCAGAAGCTGCCTGCCCAACCTTGTGCTGATACCACCCTTGTTACGGATGTTTCTAGCGAGGATCGCTGCTTCGAAAATGGCCATGTAACTTTTTCACCTTATCTTTCAAGTCCTCGCCTTCCTTCACCCTTCCTTCGCCCTCCCAGGCAGATATCTGGGGCCTCATAGTTCACCACGCTGCGTGCATCCTGCACCACACTTCCTTTCACAGCCACTGAGCCCTTTTGTTTAGAAAGCTTATCTCATCAGGCAGAGACTCCGCAAACAGATGGGACTTGCAGAGTCTAACCTACCTGGGCTGTCTGCAGAGAGCTGCCTGGTGCTTCTGAGGCAGACAAAATAATGAGCTCCAGAGAGGTCCGGTTTGTAATCCCCAGAAACCGTGAATACATTTCACAGAAGGCAGAGAGTACTGTACACACATGGTGATACATGGATGTTGGGGTGGGCGTTGAGCATAAGTTAGCCAGGTGAGCTCAGTGAACTCCTGTTGTCCGTGTGAAAGTGTAAGAGGTCACCACAGGCGGTGTGATAGCCGAAGGGAGAGGAGGAACCAGATGGGGATGAGGGGGAGCAGAAAGCGGGTATCACGAGTGAGTTGAGGGTTCTTTCGCTTGATGCAGATAGAAATCATGAATCAGCAAAGTACAGCTCTGCTGGTGACTCCAGGCTTTGAGCACGAATGGCCCTCAGCCCTTAGTCTTACAGCTCTGGGCTTTGATGCTGCCCATAAACCCCAGTTCATGCCAGATGCCGGCGGGCAACATTGCCACCACTGCTCGACCCTGCTGGTTGCTGGACTGTGCTAGTTGCTGGCCTCTGGTCTCCATCAGCTGCTGGTTTCTGGAGCTCTTCAAGACTAACAGCCCCTAGTGTTTATAGCTCTTTTCAAGTGGTCCCTCTGTCTACACTACTTGAGATAGTCTCAAGTAGATTACAGAACCTTCTGAGCCAATACTACCTGAATAAATACCCCCAACCAGAGCATCTCTGGGGTCACTAAGCAGAGCAAGCCCTCCTAAGTCAACCACAAAAGTGTGAGGAGGGTGCTGTTTATATAGCAGCTGCCAGGCTCCTACTCAAGACTGCTGATTGGTCCAATTTTGAGCCATCATGAGTCTGTGTCTAAGCCTGCCGACCGGTCTGACTGGTCCAAACTCAAACCTGATCTAAGCCTACTGACCGGTCCAAGTTTGATCCTACTGCTTGATTCAAATTCAAGCCCAATGCAGGGAGGGTAGACACGTTCTAGAGTGGGTGTGGGCATCCAGGACAGTGGTGGCTATCACAGCAGCAATTTGGTGGAACATGGTGAAGCAAGCTGTTTGACATCTGTCGTGTCTCCAGGACAAAAACTGGGGAGTGTCCAGGAGGGCTAGCTCCAGGGTTTGTGGAGGTCGGGTGTTAACCACAGGCCCAGATCCCTCCCTGATCTTTGCACGTGGGAGGCAGTTTTCCTGTGGGGTCCAAGCCCATGTAAAAGAGACTGAGGTAGAAGGGGGCATCCTTTTCTCTCCTGCCCTTCTCCATCTGCCATGCTGCCATCTAGAGGATGGAAGCGCTCCCAGGATGCCAGCAAGAAAGCTCTCCTGGTATGCCAGCACCTTGGCCTTGGACCTCCAGCCTCCTGACCTGGGAGGAAACAACCTGCTCTGTGTAAGCCACCTGGTTTGTGCCGCATCAACATTCAGGGAGCAACGAACTGAAGGTGTGGGACACAGGGGCATGGCTGTGGGGTGGATTAGGGTTAAGTCTGTGGAGTCAGCCAGAAGAGGACGAGGGAGGCTAGGTGACCCAAGCCTGATGATAAAGTGAGAAGAGGGGGACACAGACCAACTGCAGCTCATCTGAGGTTCAGTTCAGTCCTGCTCCTTCCCTGAGGGTCAGCAGGGGTCTCCTTTCCCACAGCCCCACAAGGGCGTCGTCCACACGGACTTGGATCTGAGCTGTGGCCATACGCATGGTCCTCAGAGGCCTGGGTAGCCGCTCTCAGGATGTTCTCTGGCCCCAGGAAGCTCAGTCTCCTCCTTCTCTCTCCCGAACTCCCCGTAGTGGGGATGGATCCAGGGCCTAGTGTACACTAGGCAAGTGCTCTACCACTGAGCTGCACACCCAGCTGGGTCTGCTCTCTAGTGATTTCTACTCTGCTCCGTCCTTCCTTCCATTTCTGCAGCTTCTGTGGAGAAAAAAATCCTTTGATGTCCTCTGAACCTGCTCTACCAGTCTTGCTGGTGGACTGGAGTCCTATATCCAGTGATCCAATGGGCAGTTGGGACCATATATATGTATATAAATACACACACACACACACGCACACGCACACATGTATGTGGGCAGTCCTTGACACTCTTAATTTCTGTGATGATGCTGCACGAAGGGTCTTTCCACAGAGACCGACACCTTTGTATTTGAACACTGCGTGTGACAAACACCGTGTTTGGCTGACCCACCCCCACCCCTGCCCCTTCTCCATAGCCATCGTCTTTCAGCCAGGAATGGCCATGGGACGTAACGCTGGCCAGTGAGATGTTGCTGGGAAGCTTCCAGGAAAGTCATTTAAAAGGAACACACTTGACTGGTGTGCTTCTTCAGCCTTCCGCCCCCTTTGTCTTTGCTCCCCAATCTGCCTGGAACACAAACACAATGGCTAGAGGGGCAACTGCTATCTTCCATCCATGAGGACGAAGGCCAATATGCTAAGCGTGACGGAACGGGAAGACAGAAAATTTATTTCCTTTTGGCATCGCCAAACACTGAGCTAGCCCAGGCCCACCCACCCCACCAAGTTTGTGTCATGTGGGATGAAGAAACCTGAACATTTTCAAGTTATCGTTTGGTGGGGCTTGTGCTATTTCCAGAGAGTCATCCTAATTCACTGTGGTACTCTAACTCAGCTCTTTTTTCCTGTTTTGTTAGTGATGTTGGCCAGAAGGACAAGATACTTGCCTGGGGACCCCCACCCCCACCCAGTATGTTCTAGTCAAGGCAGCTTTCATTCATGCACTTATTTGTCCATAGTCACTGGTCCGATGGGTATTGATCAGACACACACAGGTGCTATTAAGTACAGCATGAGAATATAGCAGCTGATATAGTGGTGAAAAAGATGTATCATTTCTGTCCTGAAGGAGCTCATAGCCTGTGGGAGAGAGGATATGAAGGTGGGAAATGGCAGGATGAGGTGTCTCACACAGCCGTGAAGCCGAGTACTCGTTGGGTCTGAGCTCCCTTCTGCTGTGTGTGTGTGTGTGTGTGTGTGCATGTGTGTGTGCACGTGTGTGTGTGTGTGTGTACTGGGGATTGAATCTAGGACCTTCATCCTGAGCTACATCCCCAACCCCTTTTCTTTTTTAGTTCGAGACAAGGTCTCTCTAAATTACTCAAGCTGGACTCGAACTTGCAATCTGCCTCTAGCCTCCTGGAGTGCTGGAATTACAGGCATGTGTCACCACACCCAGCTTCCTTTCTGCTCTCAGGAGCCCATCCAAACACAGCAAGTCACAGGTTTTCTCCTTTGTAAAATAGGGAAATGTCCCTATAATTCTTCACATGTTTGCATTGAGGATGGCATGATAGCAAGGCATAGCGCTTAAATAACACAACAATGAGTGTAGCCGCTGTGAAGTACTACCCTGCCCTGCAGAGTGTTCCCAGCCTGCTCCCTTTGCCCTTTACTCCCTAGTGCTCCAGTCAAAGCCGTGGCTCCCTGAACCACCCTCCACAGTTTGTTCTCACATTACAGCGAGTGATGCTGAAGATGCCTGGAGAGTCTTGTCCTGAAGAGAGGGATCTGCTAATGCCGACTTGTGGGGGGACCAAGGTGGTGGGAGGTAACCACTCTTTCACTAGGGAGCTGTTCACTGCTCCTCCCCCACCCAACTCACACACACATGCACGCACACATGCACGCAAGAGTACAATAAAAGAAAAAATACTCTGCAATAAGAAACTATTTTGAAATGCTAACCAGTACGGGTTTTTGGGGGTGGGGGGTGGGGATTGAACTCTGGGCCTTGAACCTGCTAGGCACGTGCTCTACCACTGAGCGAAATCCCCAGCCCCAACCAGTGTGTTTTTGCGGTTCTGTGGACCCTTTTAATCCAGCCAGTCCCCTCAGTCTGCTGCTTTGATTGTTTCAGGGATGGGAAGAGATAGTGGAAAGCAAAGCACAGAGAGTAAATATTGCTTTTCTTGTTTCAAAGCCTTCCAGCCTCTGCAAGAAGAGGAAGGAATGTGCAGGGAGACTGGAGAGACGAGGGAGGAGCTGGGAGACTTCCAGCCTCGGATAGGAAGAGGGGCCTGGACTGAGAGGGGCGAGGATGCAGAGCTGGTGGGGTCCTGGGTTGGACTCCACCTTGGAGTAGCTAAGAGCGCCAGCCTAGAGACCTGCGCAGCCCATCAAGGGAGCCACTTGCCACCAGGCATCAGCTCTTGAAACGGGCCAGTCCAAACTGAGATATACTTTGAGTCTAAGATTTAGACTCATATACGCTCAAATGATCGCACTTTGGGTATACTGGGGCAAACAAAATATATTACTAAAATCAATTTCATGTGCTTCTTTTCTTTCTTTCTTCCTTCCTTCCTTCCTTTCTTTTTTTTTTTCTTTCTATTTCTCTTTCTTTCTTTCTTGGGGGAATGGGTGGGTACGGTTTATTCATACAATGGAATGCTCTAGCAGTGAAGAGATTGCTCACTTTAATTTACAGAAGAGCGACTGGCTCTTGAATACAGGACTTGAATATTCAATACAGGACTCCTAGATCTTAGAGCTTAAAGGGGAAAAAAAAGCAATATTTTGAAACAATTTCAAATTTAAGAAAATTGGAAACAGTACAAAAAACTTCTATATATCCTTTATCCAAATCCACCTATTAAAAACATTTTGCTACTTTTTGTTACTCTGTTTATATCTACAGATATTTTTTTCCCTGCAGACTGGGGACACCATCTGCAATGAGCTGATGCATTTTCTCAGCCTTGTCTCTGCTTTACAGTCCAGGTTCCCCTTCAAAAGGTAGCACCTTGCTTGGCCCATAGAACAAACAGGACAAATATTTACAGGGTTGAGCAATGTTGGGTCAATCACCTGTAGATTCCCCAGAGGTGCAGGGAGGTGAAGGTATTTCTGACTGTTGGAAAGATGAGCCAGGATTGACTTACACCGGGTTTAGAGAAGGACCCCAAGACTGCGTTGCTTTGTTTTCAAACCTCTCACTCTGTAGTTTATAGTGCAGGCAAACCAGAGTCATGGTTTGCAGATCTTGCTGCGTCCTGCGGTGAAACAGATTAGACCACATGTGTCTCCACCCTGTGGCCACTTCTGGAATCACAATCTCTGGGTCCCAAGCGTGTGGCCTTTGCTCCTGCTGATCTGTTAAGGCAGAAGGAATTCCTTCTTTTGGGGGTCAGTCCAGCAGAGAAGAGGAAGGGTATGAAATGGGGAAAGGACAAAAAACCCCTGCTCCACTTTCCAGTCCCTGCCCACCTGCTGCTTGATGTTACCGTGCTGAAAGAAAACTCAATTCGTCCTAACCTGGAGTTTATTTGTGTCGTGTTCCTTGGTTTTCCCCACCCTGCAGGCAGCATGTCAAAGGCAATAACAGCCACCCCACTGTGCTTGATGTAGCAGACGTGGGGTCCGGAAGAACAAGCCTTGCACGTCACAACTGCCTGGCCAGCTGCCTGATCTGGAGCTGTCATTCAAGGCCATCTGAATGTCGGCCTCCTCAGCTGTCACCAGCAGTTGGTCCAGCGCTGCTCCAATGCTGCTCTGTTGCTGCTGGGATTCTTTTCAGGGACTCCGGACTTGTATTCTCATTTCTGCAAGTTCTTTCTTTGTAGGTCCTTTTTCTTATGGCTCTTCCTGGCTTCTTTGAATTTGGACTGTGCCCTTTGACCTCCAAATCTGGGCCACCTGGTGCAGTGGAGTTGTAGCACACCCCTGAAGCCCAGGTTGCAGCCCACCCTGGGGCCCACGTGCCTGGGAAGTGGCAGCGGCAGAGTCTACCCTGCAGGATGCTGAGACAGTTACTCGGGGTCCTTGACCCCCAAATGTCCTATCTGAATCACTTCTCTTTTTTCCCTCCCTCCCTCCCTCTCTCCCTCCCTTCCTTCCTTCCTCTAACAAATATGTAGAGAGTTTCAAGTGGGGACACAGTCTAGAAGCAGTGCATAGAGCAGCTGGGGAGACTGATACATAAACATCAAAACGTTGTCATAAAACGCTCATGTTTCAATGCTAAAGATATACACCGAGAATCGGAGGAGCAGAGGGGCTGGCCTGTATCCCACTGCAGTGGAAAGCGAGGAGGTATCAGGACAGCCTCCTGGAAATGACTTGAATGAAGAGTGGAATCTTACAAGATGAGTGTAAGTGAGCCAGGAAACACCAAGGAAAGTTTGGGCAAGAGGAGGTTGGGGTGAGGGGAGGAGGGGGAGATGGGGGAAGGGGAGGCAGCCATTCACCCCTGTGTGAGCATAAAGGCAAGATCTGGAGTGCCAAGAAATGAGGCCAGAAGGCAAAGACCAGACCAGGTCACAAGGTGACACTAATGGCTTAGGATTTATTTTGTAAACAGTTTAAGAAGCATTGAAGTTTATTTTTAATATTAAAAACTATGGGGTTTGGGGATTTAGCTCAAGTGGTAGAGCACTTGCTTAGCAAGCGCAAGGCCCTGAGTTCGATCCCCAGCACCCCCCACAAAAAAAACCAATCAAAGAATAGCTGCTCATTGTAGAAAAATTAGAAAATACAGACACAATAAAGAAAAACTAATGCCCACATATCTATGTTGTTTTCTAATAAAATTTGTAAACTATTAACTCAAGCAACATGTATTTTTTATTTTTGTTTTATTTCATCTTGTGCTGGGGATCAAAGCCAGGGGCTTGTGTGTGATAGGTAAGTGGTATCCTGAACTGCACTCCTAGCGCCTGGAGTGGGTTTTGTTTTTTTTTTAAAGATATAATTCATACACTATAAAATTCAACCTCTTAAAGTGCATAATTTGATGGTTCTTAGCAGAGTTACAAAGTTGCACTACCACTATCCAATTTCCAGACGTTGTCATCACTCCAAAGAGAAGGCCTATACCCATTAGCTCTATTCCTGGGACTCGGGCCTCCCCACCTACTTTCTGTCTCTGTAGATTTGCTTGCTCTGAACACTTGGTGCAAAGGAAATCATCCATTATGCAGCCTTTTGTATCTGACTACTCTCGCTTAGCGTGTCCTCAAAGTTCACCCATGTTCTGGCAGGTACCAGTTCTTCATTTATTTTTGTGGATGAACAACATTTCATTATACGGATACATTACATTTTGTGTATCCATTCATCAGTTGGTGGGCACCAGGCCTGTTTCTCCCTTTTGGTTGTTACAAACAATGCTGCTATGAACATTTATGTCCTAGTGTTCACGTGGGCACGTCTTCCAATTCCCTTGCTTATAAACCTAGAAGCAGAATTGCCAGCTTGTATGATAACTTGATGTTGACCTTCACTAACACTTTGGATGGGATTACTCTGTTATAGAGAACTGTCTTGTGCACTGTAGGATGTTTAGTGGGATTCCTGGTCTGTGTCCTAAGTAGCTGCCAGTTGCACTCCACCCTGCCCCCCATATGCACACTCAATCATGACATTTAAAGTTGTCTCCAGATGTGGGACAAAGCCATCACTGGTGGAGCACCCCTGACTTGGAGGGTTCATTGGCTGATTAAAGAGAATCTGCCTTCATGTACACGTGACATGTGGAGGGAGGAACCAGGAAATCAGAGAGGGGAGCAGAGATGGAAGGTCAAGCAGGACGCTGGCAGAATCCGGGCATCCTAACCCCACTAGACACTGCTGAGGGCCAGCTGTGCCTGTCCTGGGGCCATCAATGCCCAGGCTTTGGCAGGGTGCCTTATGAGTGTAGCCTGAACAAATACTGGGCAAGCCTGTGGCATCTTTTATTTTTTCCTGTCAAAACTTCTTATTATGACATCTAAAAGGACTTGAAAGTGTTGTCCAAGGGAGGAAAGACTAGAAAATGCTATCATACCTTTCTTAATTTTATTCTCAGAAGTTCTTGGTCTTCTCAGTGCATTTAATGCTCTTAACTGTCTGATCCAACCTATCTATGTAGCCTTATGCCCCCTCCTCCTGCTGTCCAGAGAAATCTCCCCCATCTCCCCCATGTTTTCATTGTGTACATGTGCCAATCTGACTGGAAGTACCCTCCTCCCTTCTCTACCCGGGAGACTCCTGCTTATCCTTCCCTGCCCAGCTGAAATGTCCCACCATTGCTGTGACAAAATACCTGAGAACAGCAACTTGCAGGAGGAAAGATTTATTTTGGCTCACAATTTCGGAGCTTTCAGTCCGTGGTTAACTGGTTCCGTGGCCGTGGGCCTGAGGTAAGGCAGAATATCATGGCAGAAGGATGTGGCAGAGTAAAGCTGCTCCCCTCATGGCAGCTGGGAGGTAGAGAATGAGGGAAACAGCCAGAGAGGAAACAGCCAAGGACCAGATATAGATCCCAGGGTCAGGACCCCATGACTCAATCCCTCAGCTGGGCCCCACCTTGTGTCTGGGCATGATGACCCTTTGCTTTGTGGTTCTTGGGAGACAGGAGGGTGAAGACAGTCAGGAGGAATGAGGCAGAAATCAGAAGGAACTTGCATCAACAAATATCCAGGATACCCTCAAAGGCCAAACAAAACAACAAGAAGCCAAAATAAGTAGCTAACAGTGAAACCAGGAAGGAAGTAGTGGCTGCCTGAGTCACACACCCTTACGGAGAGGCTAGTATTCAGGCATGATCCACAGACTTTGGAGAAACAGGGGGCTCAGACCACTCAAAGTGCAGGGCTGCATCGGAGACACAACTTACAACCAAATAATTACAGGATCTCCTCCTCAGTAAAATGATAGACCAAAAATTACCTACCCATGAGCAAGGGGGAAATGATTATGATACAGTAATTGGAAAACTGGATAACCACATACAAAAGAATGATGTTGGAATTTTACCTGACACCATATACAAAAATCGACTCAAGGGAATCAAAGACCTACAGGTAAGACCTAAAGCTATAAAATTCCGGAAAGAAATTTTGTATTTGGCAATGATTTCTTGGACATGACAGTAAAGTCAGAGGCAACAAAAGAAAAGTAGACATGTGGTACCTAGTGAAAAAAAAGCCTTAAATGTGTGCATTAAAAGGCAACCCACAGAATGGAGAAAATATTTGCAAATCATATATCTGATAAGGGATGGCAACTGGAATATACAGAGAACTCTTAAAATCCCAACAAGAAATAGAACAAACAGCCTGATTAAAACACGGGCAGAGGACTCGAAGAGACATCTCTCCAGAGATGAAACAAGGTGCTCAACATCTCCAAATATCAGGGAAATAAAAATTAAAGCCATGATGAGATACCACCTCACACCTGGTAGAGTAGCAGTCACAAAAACCAAGTATGGAATGCTGATGAGGATATGGAAAAACTGGAATCTTGTGCACTGTTGGTGAGAATGTAAAATGGGGCAGCCATGATGGAAAACAGTGTAAAGATTATTCAATAAAAGTAAAACATAGAACTGCTGTATAATCCAGAAATCCTACTTTTGGGTGTATATTCCATTGTTTTGTTTTGTTTTGTTTTTGCTTTTGTTTTTGTTTTTGTTTTTGTTTTTGGGTGCTGGGGATTGAACTCGGGGCCTTGTGCTTGCAAGGTAAGCATTCCAACCACTGAGCTAAATCCCTGGCCCCTTGGATGTATATTCTAAAGAATTGAAACCAGGATCTCAAAATGATATTTACACTCCTGTGTCTATTGTAACATTATCCACAATAACAAGAGTACAAAACAACCTAAGAGTCCATCAGTGGATGAATGGATAAAGATGCTGTGGGTTATCTATACAACAGAAAGAAATACTGTCCTATGCTACAGGATGGGTGAACCCTAAGGACAGTATCTAAGTAAAAGAAACCAGGCACAGGACAAATACTGCATGGTTCCATTTAGGTGACATAGCAAGAGTAGTCCAGATCAAAGAAGCAAAGAGTGAAGTGGTGGTAGCCAGGGGGTGAGGCTCTGTGTTCACTGGGCTGGGAGTCTGAACCATGCAAGACAATAGGTTCTGGAGCTCTGCCTTGCTGCGACGTGCATAGAACCAACAGTTCTGTACCATACACTGACAGTTTTGCTAAGAGAGCACACTTCGTGTTAAGTGCTTACTTGTCTGCACTGGGGGTTGACCCCAGGGCCTTTGCACTGAGCTGCATCCTCAGTCTTTTTTTTTTTTTTAATGTTGTGAGAGGGTCTCATTAAATTGCTAAACTGCCCAGGCTGAGCTTGAATTTGTGATCCTCCTGCCTCAGCCTCTTACAGCACTGGGATTACAGTCTGTCACCATGTTTGTTAGGTCTTTTTTTACGATAAGTAAAAGAAGGAGAACTGGATGTGGTGGCACACACCTGTAATCCCAGCTACTCAGGAGGCTGAGGCAGGAGGATGGTGAGTTGGCGGTCAGCCTGGGCAACACAGCAAGACCCTGTCTCAAAACAAAGTAAAAAGGGCTGGGAGTGTAGCTCAGTGGTAGAGTGCTTACCTACCAGGTGTGAGGCCCTGGGCTCAATCCCCAACACTGGAAAAAAAAAAAAAAAGACCCCAGGTCCTAGGTCCTGGTGGGGGCCTTCACTGTTGTTACTGTCCTGGCTGCTGCCACCACTTCTCTGCCCCTCACCAGCTCCCCTTCACTTGCACGTCCTATGCCGGGGTGTGTGTGTGTGTGTGTGTGTGTGTGTGTGTGTGTGTGAACTGCAGGCCTGTGGGGAGGAGCCCGTGGGAGGAGAAGTTCTACTCTCCGCCCTGCCCTTCCTTTACTAATTTTAGATTCCAGTCTGCAGCTATTTAAGGCAGGTGGCCTTCGGCTTCAGGCTCCTAATTGAAACACACTGGCTGGAAAATCCAGACCCAGCTCCTGTTCATTGAGTTCTGTGTCTTCTCTTTCCCAAGAGAGGGAGGGGCCTGTTAGAGAGCTTTGCCTGTCAGCTCTCCTGGAAACTCCAGAGTACTTCCCGCAAGTGCATGTCTGGGGTGGGGAGTGAGGTGTTCAGGACAGATGGCTGACAGTTACCTGCTCTGCCTCAGTGGCTTCTCCTTGATGGTGCTGTAGGAGTGACACAGGAAAAAGAGAACTCCCAGCCTGCTAGATATCAGATGTGCTGAGTTTGTGCCCCTGAATATTGAAGAATAAATTCCAAAAGTCCTGAGAGACAGGAGGGGTCCCAAATGGGTGACCTCTGAGGCCCTTTGTCAGGGGTAATTTATACAGCAAAGTCGCAGTATGGGTCCAACACGGGTCAGACTACAGCCAGCCTATAGGATTATGAGTACTACATAGCCACTTAGCTCATATTGAGTCAGTGGGGAAAAAGTCACATGGAAGGGTACATGGAAAGAACAAAGGCATTTTGGGGAAGGGAGGGGATTGTGGGTCCAGACGTTCTGGTCACCTACCTATCCCCCTGATGCCCATCTGGGCCCACCGGACCAGGTGGTGCTAATTCCAGTACAATCTCAGGTTGCTGTTTATCTCGCAGGCCTGGCTATGGTGTCTCCATCCTGAGGCCTGGCTCTCTTCAGATTGGCTTCCAGCCACAATTTCGATGTCTCTGTTTCTTGTGCTGACTTCCTCAAGGGCCCAATCCTTCTTTGAGTGTATATTAATTTCTGTCCAATTCAGCTGCATATAATAGGAATTGAACCCAGCTCACTGCTTCAAAAGAGAACAAGGATTCCTGGGGTACTCAGTCAGAAATGGCTGGGCCTTCGGCCTCCTGAGTGGCCTTGTCATCCCTGCACCACTGGATCTCCAGGCAGCTGGACCCAGGGGATTGGTCATAGAGGAGGCGTCTGTGGCCAGTGGACGGTGGATCCTGGTCCCCAACAGATTGACTCGAAGGCCTTATCCAGGCTTCCTCTCTCTCCTTCTGGCCGCATCACAGGCCAGAGCCCTACACCAAGCTCAAAAGCAGAGAAAATCCCTTGGCTGAAAGACAAGAAGGGACAGAGTCTCGGCAGGGAAGGCGGGCTCCAGATCCCAAGCCCTCTCTTTGGTCCCCTCCTGTGGCACTGGCCCCTTGCTGCCCATCGTCATGGTGACAAAGGGCTGGGTGGCCCTGGGGAAAAGCTCCCTTTGCAGTGAGGGTTGACCCTCGCGGCACAGAGTGACATATTCAAGAGTGTCATTGTGCGAGTAAGGTATTGCAAACATCTTTTCTCTCAGACTTTTTAAATTTTTTGTTTTTATTTTTAACCAAGAACATGTATCGGTACAATGTACATATAATGATCACATTCATCACATTTATTTTGTACCCGTACATGATGCATCTTGGTTCTCCCCCCTCTTCCCCACCCCTCCCCTCTGTTCCCTCCATCCCTATGTACAGCAGATTTATTCACATTTCTCCATGAATTCCCTTTCCCTTTTCTTTCCTTTTTTCCCTTCCTGCTTTTCCCCCTTCTCTCTTTCTTGTGCTCCTCTCCTTATATTATCTTCTTTTTATATAATATCTATTACACCTCTTTGTCCTTATTTACACTTATGGTTTCTCTTATCAGAGAAACAATTCGATGTGTACTCACGAGTGTCTGATTTTTACATTTAAAAAAACATTATTTAAAAGAGACAGCATCATTTCTCTGGATTACTTTTCATTACTCCCACCGTGAACTTGAGGGGGCTCCCAAAGCTCAGTGGCGTCTTTGAGGAGAAGTCCAGCAGCTGTGCTGAGGGGAGGGACTCAGGTCAACTCTGAGGAGGAAGAGGAGGAGGAAGAGAGGGGACAGAAGAGGCGGGGAGGAAGGTGGGGAAGAGGATGAGGAGGAAGAAGGAAGGAAGCCAAGCTCCGGGCTGGCCCTGGCCCTCCTCAGCAATATAGACTCAGGGCCTCGTCCTCCCTGGAGGAGGGGACACTGAAACTCATGCCCCAGAACCAGGAACTTACCACAGCACCAGCCCCCAGAGGAGGACCATGCTTCAGTCAGAGACTCGTGACTGTGAGCTATCCAAGGCCAACCAGACTAGCTTAAGGAAAAAACTGATTTTAAAAAATCCTGTTTCAGTCACTCAGGCCAGGAGGGTGGTAAGCTGGTCCTTCTGCCTTGTCTGTTTCTCCATCTCAGGCTCTGCCTGAGCTTTCTCGGCAGAGGATGCGACCATGCGAGGCTGGGCTCCATCCCAGTGGCCCCTGGTGGTGTGGGGTGTCTGCTACCCGAAGAAGGAGGAGCAGGCCACTGGCGCTGCAGGTGCCGATGATGCCTGTGAGCTGCACCGAGCTGTGCAGAAGAGCTCTCCATGGCCCAGCCTGTCCCTGCGCCCTCGGGGCGCAGGAATATTTCTTCCACGGTCCGCATCTCCGCTGGAAACAGGGTCCGAGGTGGGAAGGCTCTGCGCCTCCATCTCTCTAAGGAGTTGTGTCTTTGGTCAGAACTTCAGAGCTCAAATTCCTGCAGAGAGGATCTCCTGGCTGCTCCTCAGGGGCACTCTGTGACCCCTTCAACCAGAGGACAGCGCCAGCCAAGATGAGCAAGATGGGCACCTTCACGAACACTAGGAGTATGTAGTGGGTCCTGTGAGAGGAGCAGCAGTCAGAGATCGGGGCCTCCGTCACTCCCCACCCCTGGCACCCACAGCCC
>PVJO010031448.1:0-14311 GCA_004026905.1 Hystrix cristata
GGGTGGATGGAGGGGTGGAAGGGTGGGTGGATGAATGGATGGGTGGATGAACAGACAGATAGATGGACAGACGGACGGACGGATGTATGGGTAGATGGGAGGATGGATGATGGATGTATGCATGACTATTATAACACATACTGCAAAAATGAGCATATCAGAATTTAGGAAAGACCAATGAGATTGTTAGTTAATGTAGACAGGATAGATATAGCAATTTCATTCCTTCATGAAATTTGCCATTGCAGAGTGACTGTTTCTCTCCCTGCAAAATCCTGGAGGCAGATAATTATTTTTACAGGAGGAAACTGAGAGTCAAGGAAGTTGGCACTCACTCAAGGTCGAATAGCTAGTTAAGTGGCAGCACAAGTATCCCAAAATTCTGTTATCATTCCAAGTCTTCAATATAAGCACTGTAGCCTGGGAATTCAGAAGAATGTTGCTCCGCCCCAAAGAAAATTATAGAGCAACAGAAGGAAACAATGGAGGAGGAGGGCTGGAAAGAAAAAAGAAAGACATAAACACACAAAACCAGTCCGTTTCTTTATAAGCAAAAAGAATAGAGGTGATAGCAAGGACTTAATATAGAGTCACTCAAAAGGAGACAAACAAAGATATCTCTCCCTCCGAGATGACCCGATAGGAGAGTGGAGACTGTACTCACACGCGTCACACTTTCTCCAAGGCTACAGTTATTTATCCGCTTGAGCTCTTGTTTTTTCCCTGGCTTTCAAGTGAAATGCACAAACGCTCTCACTTCAAAGAGAAACATCCTCATAAATGTCATTTTACTGCCGGCCTAGAAGAATAACATCAACAGACCCTGAATGTGGAGTGGTGGGGGGCCCCCAGGCACATCTGTGACTAAGAGGGAAAGCATGAGCCTTGATGGAAAGAGTGAGGCCAACCTCGAGGGAACCTATCTGAGTACATGCCTGTAGCAGCTCAGGACATGCCACTGCCTAAGTTCAAATCCCAAGCCTGCCCCCTTTCAGCCACACAAGTCCTCTTTCATCTGTAACACAGAAGTGATTTGCTACTCACCCCTGAAAGGGTTTTGTAAGGATTTAAAAAAATTAACAAATTAGCAAATACAGTGCCTGGCATGTAAGTCCCTAGCAGATATTAGCTGTTGTCTCTGGGCATCTCACATGTGGCTAGAACTGCATCTCATTGCCATGTACTGCCTATGGAAGAAAGGAAGCAGTGTCTTCTCATACATGTGAACATGACAGATGTAAATTATTGGGTGACATGCAGGTCCTCAGATGAGAAATAGGAACTTGGAAAGCAGGCTATACAAAATGAGCCAATACTATTGGCTGGAGACCCAAGAGTTATTCCTACTGCCATCTACCTGGCTACCTTGCAGGGAAGATGCTTGAAAGTTAGCTACCCACACTGTCAGCCTCCCTTGCAGCTACAGAATGAGTCCTGGTTCTGGGAACATTAAAGAGAGGTCATTGAGGGGAGAGATTTGGGAAGCATTATAATTGGATAGAAAGAAACAGCTGTCACTATGTAGTCTTCCCTTATTCCTCTTCTCCCTTCCCCTCTAGGAATGCAGGAAGTGACCGTTTTGTGGCCATAAGCAAAAGCACAGGAGAATCACAGCACCTTCTAGGAGAATACTATTGGCTTACTGAGTCAATATCAACAATCACCTACTCAAAGACTTTTTAGGATGTGGATGATTTAAGCCACGATCACCATGTTTTCTCTGATTTGTATCGTCTTCATTCCTAATAAAAGAGGGTACAGTCCTGCCTCCCCTTTGGCCCCGCTCCCTGGGATCTGGGCTTCAAGCAGAATCGATGTCATGGAGAAGACCTGCAGCTTGAGGCACAATGATGGCTTCTGCTTTATCAGTAGCCAGAAAATAGGCAGAAAGACACTCTAAACACGCTTCAAGCCAAAGATGAACGTAAATTGCCGATGGGACTGGAGATCTATCTGTTCTGTATGCTCTCCGTTTATTTCGCTCGTGTCATCCCAGAGCCCTTAGTGAAGTGGCATTTGACATTCTGGTCTGGTCTCAGACAAGCTACTGGGAGTCGAAAGGGGAGCTACAAATCTGTGAGATCCCTGCATGGAGAGTGTGGCTTGGCCAAGGAACACTGATGTTTTGGAGAAAAGGAAACCATGGGTCATGGTCCTCACCCTTCTCTGACACTGCGTGGGGCTGAGGTTGACTTTATCAGGGGCCCTGGAAAGTCCCTAAGAGCAATAGCAACGTCTCCTGAACAACTTCCTTCCTCCACTATCTCACCTATAACAGGAAGTTCACAGGACTTTGGGACCACAACCTATTTACATGGTTTGTTCAACCCAGTACAATTCTGACAAAAGCTAACCCATACATTTCTGTCCTGAGAGTTTCTTTATACCTTTCCTGGAGAGAATGTGTTCGACCATGACTGTCCTTAATCATTTGTGCCTGCAGGCATAAGTCCATTGATTAATGGACTGATTCTGATAGTATTTGTTGAGCAGCTACTGCAGGCCATATCCCTAGTGGAATGGAATTTAAAGAATGATAAGTAATATGTTCCTTTCCTGGGGTGGACACAACAGCCTGGATTTCATCCATTTCCTGTGCCAAACCTTCCTCCAAATTCACCAAGGGGAACTTCCTCCCAACATTTCCACTCAAAAAAAAATAAATAAATAATCCACTCCAAAGTGTATCGCTTGGTTGAGATTTTTATTGTTTTTGCTCTCAAAGAAGCTGATTACTAATGTTCACTTTTGCTAAGTCTCTCTGCATGTATATTTTTAAAAATATCTTGGTGAGCGTACAATTTTCATTGTGAAATTCTGCATGACTTCATTGTGATTTTACAAAGAATAGGATTTTAGAGACGGAGATATGTCATCAAATTTTGTAGCTTTGGAAGATGAGGGGCAAACATCTTTGCTTAAGATATACGATAATGCTGCAGCTGAAGCTATGGGGGAAAAAAGTGGCTCCAAAGCTAAATTTCAAGTGAAACTTATGAATTGAAAATGGATTCATCCTGAATGACGCCAAAAGGGTGAAAGGAATCAGGTAAGGTCATATTTCAGGGATATGATAGAAGTTCAGTTCAATACTTTCCAGTTACAATCTCTAACTGCCGTATTTACAGTAAACAATAGCTTTTCTCAGCTGTGGTTTGCTTTCACATACCTGATAGTTACCTCCTTTCACAGCTGAGGACACTGAGGCTCAAAAGATCATGGAATTGCCCAGGACATGTCATTAGCAATCTAGGGAAGCCAGGATTTACACCCGTGTCTTCTGATGCTGAAAAAAATACTTAAGGGATTTAGGAAAGTTGTCATTATAGTTCTAGGTGTCAGTTAAAGTTGGAAATCATCAGCAAGGGTCAATGTTGTATGGGAGATCATGGGCATCAAGGCAAGTAAATAGAATAAAGAGGTAGCATGTCTCCATCTATGCTGGCTGAGCGTACATAGGACAATATGTCTTTGGCCAGCTCCGGTGCCCTGATGCAGAGCCTGAGGCAAGGATTCGGTTGTGGGGATTTAGAGAAAGTGCCCTTAAAAGAAACCTATGTCAGTGTGGAAAAAGGAAGACAGGAAGTGCCTTCAAGTGAAGCCCAGCCTCAGCCTGATCCCACAGGGAGCTCTGGAGCATGAACTGCAGGGTTGTCCCACCTTGAAATAAGAGACTTGGCTTTGGTATCACAGAACAAGCTAGGCACTGGCACCTCCAGGTGAGAGAGCCCCAACAACCAGCCACGAGCAATTTTCTGAAGAAGGATGGAGCCCATAGCAGCAATACACACAACAGCGGGAGATGGGCATCCTCACTTGGCAAAAGGGACCCCAAGGGATTGCAGAGAACTCTGACAGCATCGCAACAGATCCCAAAGTCCACGACCAGCAAACACAATGAGATGAGCCCTGGTGTAGCCACATTCCTCCAAGTCATGTCCTATCTACACCACTAGGGAAGAAAGGTGCGGTTTTGTCTCTGAACCCTTCCAACCAACATACTTCACAACTTCTGCTTGCCACAGAGAGAATAAGATGTTTGGTTAGGAGTGGAGTTGAGAAAAATGTTTCAAGAAGCGCTATAAGTACACGATAAGTACACGACTGTCATCCTGATTAGAAGGAACCAGATGTCCAACGCTCGGAAAATGACTGAGGACCTTCCAACATGGCTATGTGACAGACTATTAAACCTACATGTAAAAACGACAGTCCTACTAAGAATCTGGTGACACTCATGTCTCCCCTGGCTTGTCCCGGTGGTCTGTTACCTGGTTGCTGCTTTCTACCCCACCTGATGACCTCTAAGCCAGTAATAAACAGAGCCAGTGATATCCTTAAAAGCCACAAATTAATCCACCTAACTCTTGGGCTCCAAACTTTCCAGTAGCTCTTCATCCTACTCTTGACAAAAGCCAAAGTCCTCACACTGGCCTGCGAGGCTCTCCAAGCACTAGAAACTCTGTCCCTGAAGCTATGAGACAGGATTCAGTACCCGCCCCCAGCTATTGGTAAGATTACGAAGTGGCAGAGGCAAACAGCCCTGTCCTCGCAAACCTTCATTTTCCCCTCCTTACCTGCCCCCTCGGGCGGGGCACGTGGGTCTGGAAGAGGGGCCACCTCAGGCTGACCCACACGCAGGCTGGACCTGGGCTCCCAGGCGCGGCCCACGGTGTCCTGACCCTGCACAGCCACCTCGGCCTCTCCAGAGCAGGAGGGAAGCTGGTGTCCTCGGGAGGTGGAGCTTCAGCCAAGGTCAGGGTAATTGTGCTTGATTAAGGGTTTATCTCTCTGTGAAAGCCCCACACAAAAGCTCCCAGGCGACTCTGTCCTAATTCTATCCTCCTCAGGGTCCTTTCAGAAGAGCGGTGGTTTCTTTTCCTTGCTGTGGAGCCAAGAAACCAGAATCTTCAGCTCTGGGAAACAGCTTTTCAACCCTGCTTCACACACTGTCTTTCTGGGCCAGGACCAGGTGTCTGACCCTGTCTGGCCTTTTAGGTGAGGGCAAAAGAGACACTGCAGCACACGAACCCAATATAGGATGAGTACCACTATCTGATAGGTAAGGAAAGCGAGGCACGAAGAGGATATGTAGTTTGGGTCACACAGTTTGGGGGGGGCAGGATTTTGGGTCATGTGGCTCGCACAAAGGTCTTTGGGAAGTCCCCATTGGTGTCACACTGTAGGACAGGCTCCCAGGCCTTGCTGTGGTCATCAGCCATGTGCTCTGTTCTTGACCTCTTATTAACAGACTGTAGAAAGAACAGCACCCCCCGCCCACCAGCATGAGAGCTGTCACCCCTCCAACGGCCCATATCACAATACTCACAAAACATGGAAACCCACCCAAATGGCTCCCTAGGTCCCAGCCACGCCCACCATCGCCCTTCCGCACCTCTCCAGGCCTTCATGCGTGCCGTGTCCCCTGCCTGGCACACTGGTCCTGCCCTGCCTGTGCCCATTGGGCCAAATCTTGTTCGCTTGCCATAACCCACATTGGCTGGCACCTCCCATGACTAATCCTGGCTTGAATGGAGGAAGCAAAATGTTAAAGCCAAGTTCACTACTTGGCTAGTGGTGGCTCAGATGTGACCCTCCAAGGGGCTTTGTCTGGCCACGTGGAGCTTTCGTTTGCTTGTTCGTTTGAAGCTGAACACAATCGGGTTCTTTATTCTAGGATGACTTACATGAGCAAGAATGAGACACAATGCTGGCTACACAAGCCAACGCGCTTGATAACTCTAATCACAACGGGTTCAACAGAGATTCTGTGAATTAAGTCCCCAGGTCACTACAGCGATTTTTCAACTAATGTGGTACTTCGAACAATTTGAATGAGTTGCCCATAATTTTAGAAGTGGGAGATTTCACCTTTTAAAAATGTGGAAGGCTGTAACTCTCAAGCTAGAAGATCTGGCAGCTGGTCCTAAAACCTTGCACGGTGACAGTGGACACGGCCCTCCAGACCCCCAGAGTCCCCTCCACTCCCACATCTTTCAGAGTTTCCCCTGCAACTCTTGGAGTTTTTGAGCCCTGCTTTGAAGGATAGTCTGCCTTCAAATCAGAGTTTGGAAACAGGGAAAGGGCAGCTTTGGGATGTGGTCCAAATCCTCCTTCCCACCGTGGCCGCTGTCTTGCCTCCCACAGGACGCATCAGCTAATAAATTAGAACCTGGTTCCTCTTAGAGTTTCATGCCCTGGATGATTCAGGGGTTTCCACAGAGCAACGTCTGCTCTGTATCTCAGCTCTTCAGCCACACTCGTGTCCCTGGTATTCAGATGTCAGGACACCCGAATGCAGCCGCACATCACAATGCCAGTAAGCGGGGACATGTCTGGTGGAGGGGACACTCTGGAAGCCATCCTCCACTAAGACGGCTAGAAATTACTTCATAGAGAAAGGAACTCAACCAGCACGTGTGCGTCCCATTAAACGCCGCCTCAATAGATCCCCATCTCAGCTTCCCCTTAGCAGTCACCCCAACGGACATTTAGCAGGGGTAGAAAGAGACAGTCATGTCAACCAATAACAACAGGAATATTGTGCTGTGAAAAAATACTGTAAAGTATCACAAGACACATCTGACAAAGGACTGCTATCTAAAATGCTTACATGGATTACTACACTGCCATAAAAAGGATAAACTAGAGTCATTCGTATATAAATGGATGTTCCTTGAGAACATACTTTTAAGTGAAATAAATCAGACACTCATGAGTACATATCGAATTGTTTCTCTGATATGAGAAACCATAAGTGTAAATAAGGACAAAGAGGTGTAATAGATATTATATAAAAGGAAGATAATATACAAAGGAGAGGAGAACTAGAAAGAAAGAAGGGGGAAAAGCAGAAAGGCAACAAAGGAAAGAACAGGGAAAGGGAAAATATGGAAAATTATGAATAAACCTGCTGTAAATAGGGAGGGAGGGAACAGAGGGGAGGGGTGAGGAAGAGGGGAAAGAACCAAGATGCATCATGTATAGGTACAAAATAAATGTAATGAATGTGACCATTATATGTAAAATGTACCAATACATGTTCTTGGTTTAAAATTTAAAAAGTAAAGTAAAATAAAATAAAATATTGCAAAAAATAAATAAATAAAATGCTTACATCAACAAAGAACTCTTCAATTAAAGAACTCTTAAATCTCAGCAACGAGAAAACTAAAAAAAAAAGTTTTCTTTTAACAAATTGGCTAACAACCTGAACAGATACCTCACCCGAGAAAATCTACAGATGAAAAGTTTCCACACTATATGTCATCAGAGAAACACAAATGAAAATAACGATGCATCCCCGCTACATACCTATTAGCATGGCCAGAATTCGGAACTGCCCGCACCAAATACTGGCCAAGAGGTGGAACAACGAGACTCCTCCCTCACTGCTGGCAGGAACACACAACGGTGCAGCCACTTCAGAAGAAAGTTTGGCAGTTTCTTACGAAACTAAACGTACTGCTCTCATACGATCCAATACTCAGGCGTCAAGTCTTGCGTCCTGATGTTTACCCAAATGAACTGAAAACTTCGTTCACACGAAAATCTACATGCGGATGTTTATGGAGGTTTTATTTATAATCACTTAAACTTGGAAGCAACCAAGATGTGGATTTAAAAATGTGGTACATCCAGATAAAGGAATAGTACACTAAGACCTAAGAAGACCTGAGCTGGCGAGGCAGAAAGACACGGGGAAGCTTAAAGCCGTACGACTAAGTGATAGAAACTGACCTGAATAGACGATGTGCTGTACTATTCCACCTGCATGGATACATTTCTGCGTCCCGGAAATAAGCACCGCTATCTCTGAAGACAGTAAAAGAGCAGTCAGGGATTTAGGCAAGAGAGACGGCCCGGGGAATTTCAGGGAAGGCGATTATCCTGCGCTATAATATGATGGTGAACGTGTGTTGTCATCCAGAGGGCCGAACCCACAGACTCCACAACACGCAGACGGAACCCTGATGTAGACCACGGACTGTGGGCGACACTGAGGTGTGAACGTGCACGGCCGTCTGTCAGGGCCAGTGCACCCCTCGGGGGAGGACACTGAGGGGGGCGGGCTGTGCATGTATGAAAACAAGGGGCGCGTGGTACATTTCCGGACATTCCTCCCACTTTGACTTGTGAACACTGTGAGCTTGCGATCACACCGCCAGGACGCCCCCCAGCACCATGGGAGGGGTCCGTGCAGGCGAGGCCCCGAAATTTGGAGTCATGAGCTCTGTATTTGGATTGGGTCAAAGAGGCCTGAGAATCACCGCGACTGGCGTTTAATAAAGATGCGCCTTGAGTGATGGAAGCAGAGAGATACAGAAGTCTCAGTCCCCGAGCGAGCAATGAGGTTTGCCCTGTGCCAAGTCTGCCTGCAGAGGGAACGGAGAAGCCCGGCTCTTTGCCGGCTACATTAACTGGAAGACGGGGAGGGCTTCTCCCGGAATTTCTGACCCGTGTTGTCAGACAGCGTGTTGGTGCTTTCCATAACAACATCTTTTAAAAGTCTCATATTAGTTTTATTCCCAAAGTAGAGATAAGGAAACCAAGGTTCTTAGAAAAGAGCCCGGAGTTCCCAGAGGTTTTGTGGATAGTCGGGGGAGCAGAGACTCATGCAGAGAAAGGTCAGACTCCAGGAGTCACACTGCCTCAGTCCTGCCCTGCAACAACGGATTTTACCCTCCGTCTTTGAGCTCTATACGGGCCTTACAGTATCTGTCTTAAGGCCCTTTCTGAGTTGTGTGGGTGTCAAAATCAAAACCTCATGGAACAGAGAACACATTTTAACTGCGAGTCTGTATTTTTCAGGATCCACAGAGAAAAGAGACTACTAAAGGCCTTTCAACAGAGGGCGTTTAATAGAGGTGTCATGAGGGTCCCGAAGCCATCCGGGAGGGCCAACGCACCTAGAGAGGGGGACCAGCAAGAGCAGAACTGCCCGCCCTTCCTTCCTTCCTTCCTTCCGCTCCTGGGACAAGAGCAAGTGATTTCCCTGGAACCAGAAGCTGGGACATCCAGGAGGCACTTGAGCCCTGCCCACAGCTGCCCAAGGAGCCGCGCTGAGGCAGAGCAAGGTGCCTTAAGAGAGACAGAGCCGGGAAGAGGAAGCAGCCGCCGCGGCAGACACCCCTGCAAACAGGGAGGAAGTCAACACGGCCTGGCTTCTCCCCCCTCCCAGCCTGCAGTCCAGCATTCTCCCCCGGCCAACCCTTCCCAGCAGCCCAGGAAGCAGACAGCCCCACGCTAAGGAGCCCAGCCAGGCAGGGAAGGCACAGGAAGCAGACTGTATGTAAGAACAGAGAGAAAAGACTCAGGCAGCGAGTGCTCCATTTAGGGACAAATTTCCACCGCAGAGCAATAGCAGAGTGCAAGGGGACTTCTGCCGAAGGAGACGCGTGGATCCCACACCCCATCCTGCTGCCAGCTCCAGGGTTAGCAATTCACAGCAGGGTTGGTTTTCATTTTAAAATAGAGGGAGCCTCCGGACTGTGCAGTGCCTGCCACCCTCGGGGGAGACTCTGTCCCCCGGCTCCCTTGATCTGTCAGGAGCTGACAGCCTCCCGTCCGGCAGTCAGCTGACCAGCAGCTGCCCCATTGTCTCCTGCTTGAGGCTCCCATCACAGGGAGCGAGCAGCGCCGGCCAGGAGCCACCTGCCCGCCTCTCTCTCCATCGCTGCCTGCCCTGGATTCAGGCCCGAGAGCCACATGCGCCTCCTCGCGGCCCCAGTCACCACTGCCCCGTCCTGGCGCCCTCAGATGGGTCTGGCCGGCCTGTCCCCGTTGGCCTCGGGAGACCCACGGCAGGAAGTGTGCATGGCTGTCCTTCCCGGGGCTGGAAGGCCCCCCACTGCTCTTTGTCACATGAGTGCCACCAACGCATCCGCTCCGGGGATCTTCTCTCTCTTCACCTCGCCAACCCCTCTCGGGACGGCCGGCAGCCAGCTGCCCACTCCGGACTCTGCCTCGAGTCTCTCCCACCGGGCCTCCATCCCAACCAAGTCCCCGCCACCATCCTTCCCTCCTGGTCCCTGCATGGTGGTCTCACTGCTTTCTCGACTCTTCCTCTCCCCATCACCACCCAACCGTCTCCCTACAGAACACCCCGAGGTACCCTGCTGACATGCCCACACAACGGCGAATCTGAGTTCTGCTTTGTGTGTCCTTATTGGCTCTACAACGGCATCCAGTCTTCGGGGCATTATGTATGAGGGCTGATCAAAAATGATGGTGGATATTTACATTTTTAAAGAATTATTATAGTAAAAGACAAACTGCCATGAATCCCCCTTAAAATACTCCTTCTTGCTCTGAACATACTTGTCCCCTTGGTCTTGCCGCTTTCTGAGGCAGGTCTGGAGCCCTCTTTCCTGAGTGTCTTTAGTTGTGCTGTCCCGGCTGCGTTGATATTCTAAGTTGATTCAAAACATTTACCTTTCATGGTCATTTTGACTTTGGGAAGAGCCAGAAGTCGCACAGTGCCAGATCCAGTGAATAAGGTGGACACATGGTCATGTTTTTATTGGACAGAAATCACTATAAACATTTGGTTGAGGGGCGATCATGAAATACCGTGAATATTTAAATCAAAAAGTCATCACAGTAAAAGATACATTCCCATGAATTCCCTTCAAAGTACTCAGTTACTTCCTTTCTTCAAACACACTTATACCATCATTTTACTTTGGACACACATATTCACCTTATTTTCTGACTAGCCCTGTTGGACCTGCCTTCTGCTCGCTTGGCAAAGTGGAGGGTGCTGAAGGCGCCAAGATTGGCATAAAGGTCACAGGCATTTGCCACAGGACCATAGCACGCTGCATCCCACGCCGGGTGCCGCTCGCTTGTGCCAAGCCTGGCCTGTCAGCTTTCAATTTCCTGTGTAACTATTGGTCCTAGGTCTTGGGCTTGTAATATTTTTCTTGGTTTTTGATACACTTTTCAAAGAAAACCAGAATGCCAGCGATATCTGTATCACCGAAGTTTCAAACTGATTTCTTTTTAACTGATTGCAATATTTGCTTCTCAGTCTGTGAGTCATTTGTCCTGTGGTTAATTCATCCTGGGTGTTTTATCTTTAAAATGTTTTAAATTGAGTACATCAAAAAGTGAAAGTTCAGGTCTTCAAAATTGTATTGGATGCCCTAGGATTAAGCTGCTTGCAGGTGATGAAAAACTTAAAATATTGGCTCAAATAAGTGAGAAATCCTCTTCTCTGACACAGCAAAGAAGTTCAGAGGCAGGCAAGTCTAGAGTGATATGTCAGTTTAACATTCGAAAGAGATCCAAGCAGCTTTTATTATTTTCTTCACATCTCCTAACTTCCTGCCTCAAAGTCCAACATGGCTGCTTGATCTCCAGGCCTCATGTCTGCATTCCAGTCATATGGAAAGCAAAACAAAAGAGGAGGCAAAGGGCTTGTTCCATCTGTCTTTTAAAGCCTCTTCAATGTCAATGACCAGAACATACATGACCACACTTTGCTGGTCTGAAGGCTGGGAAATGGTGTCTTTATTTCACACATCCAGTGCCCAGCTGAACATGGAGGTCCCGTGGCTGAGGGAGAAAGAGGGAATGGACATGGCTGAATGAACACTGACCTCTGCCACCCGGGTCCAGCCAGCCTGTGCTGCCACAGTCCAGGCTCTCTCTGCACCCATTACACAAACATAACTCAAGACCAAGCCTAAGCTGAAGATCAGCAATTGTCACCATGTCCATCTCTTTACTGATCCGTCTGTTCACTCATTCATTCATTCAACAAACACATAAGTAGCATCTGTTCTATGCCAGGCACTGGGCAAGATCCAAGAACAAATCAGGATCATGAGAAAAGATGACGCTGTTTGCAAGCTGACTGCTGTGACTATTTTAATGAAACCAGGGCGCCACTCCATCCATGAACCAGGGCTTGTCACAGACCAAGCACAGAGCCACCGTCCAGTCCCGCCGCCCCCGAACAGGGCTCAAGGAGCAAACTCCCGCAGTCCAGCGAGAGCATCCAGAATGGCTAGCGTCTCCGCACCAGGCTGTCCAGAGCCTCCCTCATCGGGAAAGCTCCAGGGCGGCCAACTCTGTCCCCTCCCCCGCCATGTCCAAGGTCAGCATCCAGCCAGGGCCTCAAGCGGGCAGGAGTACTTAGGCCGCGTCTAGAAGACCAGCCAGGGACGCAGCTGATGTCTCTGGGAAAGAATCGGGCAGAATCTCAGGAGATTAAGTCAATGGCAGTGATCAAGTTGCAGAGGGGAAGAGGAGAGAAGAACTGGAGATTAAAGCAGCCGGGCCATTTGTTATTTTGATTTGTGCTTTTTTCTTTTAAATTTCAAAGGGAATTAAAGGAGATGAATTAAGGCTTCATTAGACCCCGAGGACTTCAGAAATAGTAATCCGTCTTCTGCGTGCATTAAGCCGCGCCCACCTCTATGGCTGGGTGACAGAGAGACCCCTGGATGGCTTTCTGTGGCCGACTCTGGACCTTCAGCCTCTCTGCTCCGGCCACTTTCCCTTTCAAGTCTTTGTTTGACATCTGAGAAAGAATCATGAGGTGCCGAGCATCATTAACTTCCAAACACCTAGGAAGTCAGTAGGAAAGTGCAAACATTGTGAACCCCGACCGACCGTCTCCTCCAACGATCTGTCCCGCAGCCCCCCACTTTGTAGATGAAAAGAAAAGCCTTGGCTGACTGACGGTCCTGTGGAGAGAGGCCCGAACCAACAGGAGGGGCCCACGCAGGATAAATGAGAATATGATTGACTTTTTACCTGGGCCCGGTTCACACATGGTCCTGAGCATTTAATAAACAGGTTGACACTCGGAGTTCCCCTCATTAGGGGAACGTGGAGACCCAGACTACCATAAATCAGGAGGGCAGGTTATCAAAGCTTGTGATCTTTAACAGTACCAGGGCGCCCTCCTGTCTGCTCCAAGAGAGACAGCAACTTGCAAGCTGCAAAGAATTAGTTCCTGCACTGCCATTTAATAGACACGCCCACTGGGAGGAGGAGGAGGGAGGCTGAGCCGCGGGGAAAGGATGTCCAGTACCTGGCGCATGTGGCCGATCCTTGGGCATGGCTCTCCTGCGTGTGCCTGGTACCTGGGAGTAAGGATAAGGATAACGCTCGGATAGATCAAGAAGCAAGCCTGTGTGTGTGTCTGCAAGCCTGGGAGTGTGGCGCCAAACAGCCACAGAGTGTTAGAATTTCCAAGCCGGGACTCTTCCATTGGAAACTCTCTAATCTTGTGGTATCCCAGCCTGACTTCCCGAGAAAAATCAGCTGAAAAATTGTTCAGTGATTTCTGATAAAGGTGCATCTACCCTGTATGTGCATCTACCCAAAAATGATCTCTGAGAAAAACAAATGCATACGTCCACAGGAAGATCTGCCTATAAACATTCATAGCAGCCTCAAACTGTAAACAATGCAAATACCCACCAACAGGAAAATGGATAAGCACACTGTGGTACATCCATACAGTGGAATATTACTCGGCAAGAAAGAACTGCATGGTGTGCAGCCAGAGATGGATCACGCAGCCCTGGTGTTGAATAAAAGTCACCAGGCACTGGGAAATATATGCTGCCTGATCACATTTTATGCCATTTAGAGAAGTAAAAGCCAGGCATAGTGCCACATGCCTGTAATCTCAGCATACTGGGAGGCTGAGGCAGGAGGATCATAAGTTCAAATCCAGCAGACAGCTCAACTACTCAGTAAGATTCTGTCTCAAAATTTAAAAATATAGCTTAGTGTGAAGGCCCTGGATTCAATCCCCAGTACAGAAAAAAGAAAGAAGAGGGGGAGGAGGGATAAAAGTAAGAAAGAGAAGAAAAACTAGTCAAGGGCAATAAAAATCAGAACAGTATCATAGGAAAAGGGGAGAAGATTCAGAGGCAAGGGGATTTTGTGGGGAGGCAGAAATGCACACAATCTGGATCTGGGTTGATGGCTACTGAAGTAAACACCTTTGGAAATATTCATCACACTCCACACTCAATATTTGCATATCTTTCTATGTACTTATATATGTGAATTACACCCCCCAAATACTTTATTGGATGTTTAATTCTGAGATGATTTTCTTTTTCTTTTTATTTATTTTTTATTTTTTTATTTTTACCAAGAACATGTATTGGTACATTGTATACATAATGATCATAATCAACATGGTTATTTTGTACCTGTACATGATACATCTTGGTTTTCCCCCCTCTTCCCCCCTTCCCCTCCCCTCCCTTCCATTCACCCACCCCTCCCTATTTGCAACAAGTGTAGCTACACTTTCCCATTTTTTCCCCTTTCATCTTAC
>PVJO010031449.1:0-14312 GCA_004026905.1 Hystrix cristata
AGAAAAGAAGAAGAAAGAACAAAAGGAAATACAAGCAGTCACAACACAATTAAGGGTGGGTTAACCATCTAAATAAACAATTCTCTGTTTAGGAGGATATTTCCCCAAATACATAAAAAATGCAAAGTTTAACATTATTCATCATTAGGGGAACACAAATGAAATATCGCCTTAGTTCACAAAGAAATATCGCCTCATACCTATTATGATGACTATTACCAAAAAGACATGAAATAAAAAGTACTGTTGAGGATGTTGAGAAAATGTACCACTTGTATACTGTTTATAGGTGTGTAAATTGGAAAGGCCATTGTGGAAAAGAGTACGGGGTTTCAGCAAAAAAATTAAAAATAAAACTACTGTACAATCCAGCAGTCCCACAATGGGCACATCCACAGGAAATGAAATCACTGACTTGACAAGAAATCGGCACCCCCATGTTTATTGCAGCATTATTCACAGTGCCTAAGGCACAGGAAAAAAAAACTTATGACTATTAATGAAGAATTTAAAAAAAAAGAGCTAAACCTAGAGTCTGAGCAAAATGGTCATATCCAAGGGCTGAGGACTGGGGTAAATTGAGTGACGTTGGTCGGTGGTATTATCTTTCATGGGTAAAATGAGTAATTTCTTGGAATTTTACATATAACATGGTGACTTTGACGACATTACAGTATTTTTCACTTGAAATTTATATTTTGTGTCCTCACTCCCTCCTCCACATAGACGCAAATGTTAAATAATTATGGTGATGGGTGTATTAATTAATTTGGCTGTGGTAAACATTTCAACTTTCAGATGTCAGATCATATCTTAAATATATGCAATTTTGTTTGTTTATTGTATCTCAATAGAACTGGAAATATTAAAATGTATAAAGCAGCTCCTCAGCTGTTATGTGAACATCAAGGTAGAGCAAAGTCCATAAATAAGTTTCCTGAACTTTGTGCGTGATTCTTGGAACAGGACTGCCAACTTGACGTCTCTATCACTATACTTTAGCACTGAATTAGCATGTTGGCATGGTATACATAAGATAAAAAAATATAGACTAGTACTTAAACTCTTTGCTTCAAAAGTAAAGCAAAGATTCCTGGTCATTCCAAATATACCTACTGAACACCTGCATCATTTTAGCCATTGCACCAGACAGCAAAATGCATCCCAATCCTCACTAACCTTACATTCTAATCTGGAAGAGTGGCAATAAACCAATAGATATAGAATAAAACCCAAGTAGTAATATAATAGTCACAGTAGAAGAAATAGCTAGTGCAAAGCACCCTTAAAAGCACATGAGTGTGGGATCAAAGAATAAAATTTGAAATTAATCTACACTTGGCATGCAGAAAATGAGAGAGAGAGAGAGAGAGAGAGAGAGAGAGAGAGAGAGAGTGAGAGAGAGAGAGGAGAGTACTATGACATGGGGTTGTAATTATGGGTAAAGTCTATTTATCAAAATAGAAGAAAATGGGGCAGAATATGGTATTCACTCTAAGCCCAAAAATGGATCTTTTGAAGATAATTATGTTTTTGGAGGAAGCATCATTAGAAGGCTTAAATCTAGAGACTATATGGAAACAAAGTTCATGACATGCCCAGGGATCTTTGGATTAGAAGATCCCTTCTCCTCACAAACCAAAACAAGGGAAGATTCGAGGAATATCCTTGTAATTTCATTGTAGCAGGGTGGTATAGGCTAAAGTGGAAACTGAGCATTGTCCTTGAGCCTAAGGTGGCAAGTACTTTTTATTGTAGTCTTGCCATTCTCTGGAGGTTCAGTGATTTTTTTTTTTTATTTTAAACCAAGAACATGTATTGGTACATTCTACATACAATGGTCACATTCATTACATTTATTCTGTACCTATACATGATGTATCTTGGTTCTCCCCCCTCTCCCCCGCCCCTCCCATCTGCTCCTTCCCTCCCTATTTACAGCAGGTTCATTCATCATTTTTCATATTTTCCTATTCCCCTGTTGCCTTTCTGCTTTTCTCTTTCTTTCTTTCTAGTACTCCTCTCCTCTGCACACCATCCTCCTTTTATATAATATCTATTACACCTCTTTGTCCTTATTTACAGTTATGGTCTCTCATATCAGAGAAACAATTCGATGTGTGCTCATGAGTGTCTGATTTATTTCACTTAAGAGTATGTTCTCAAGAAACATCCATTTGTATATGAATGACTCTAGTTTATCCTTTTTTATGGCAGTGTAGTACTCCATTGTGTAGAAAAACAACATCTTCTTCAGCCATTGGGCATTTAGGTTGTTTCCAAGACTTAGCTATTACAAATTGTGTTGCTATGAACATGGTGGCGCATACGTCCTTGTGGTATGACGATTTTAATTCTTCCGGGAAGATCCCCAGTAGGGGAATAGCTGGGTCAAATGGAACCTCCAGTTGTAGTTTTTTGAGGAATCTCCATATTGATTTCCTCAGTGGCTGGACCAGTCTACATTCCCACCAACAGTGGAGGGTTCAGTGATTTTTCACACTGATGACCAAGTGATTTCTATCCCAGGCTATCTTAGTAACCAGATTCAACTTCACTGATGGAAGAAGATAGAAAAAGGAAGAAAGGAAGAAGGAAAGAAAGAAAAAGAAAGAAAAGAAGGAAGGAAGGAAGGAAGAAAGGAAGGAAGGAAGGAAGGAAGGAAGGAAGGAAGGAAGGAAGGAAGGAAGAAAGTCACAGTAAAAACAACTAGGCCCCTTGAAGTCTAGCAGGAATGAGAGATGCTGCTTTACTTCAATGTCAAGCTTCAAAATATAGTAACATTTCTCATTCCCACTCACATGATCTCATTACTGGTCCCCAACTGAGGATAGATTTTGTGTATAAAGAAAAGGGAAAGATATTGGGAAAGCTTATTTAAAAGATTCAAAGGCTTCTGGAACCAAAATATTCTTATATTCACCATTATTTAAATGTAGATAAATTCAATGATGTGTGGGTTGTGTTTTTCATGAAATACATATGCATTGCTTCACCCTTCCAAATACAGAGTAAAGTACTGAGGATAAAGCAGACATTGGCTTACATTGAACCCCAAACATTTGGAAAATAGGTCAAGATGTTCCATAAACACCAGAGCTGGCCAGAAGTGTCTCTCCCTAATAAATTTATTATAATTTTTATTAATGATAACAATAGTAACATTTTGCATTGGAGTTTCCATCCCAGAAGACTGGGAGCCTTTTATGAGAAACTCCTACAAGGCTCATGCTCCATTTTTTTTAGCATGGCTGTCCCCAAACTTTAAGATCTACAGAGTTTTTATAATTGCTGCAGAAATCTGGCTCCTATCCCTCACTTTGCAGCCCAGCTGAAAATTTAAAGTCATTTGGGGGCAGGAAAAACCTAGGCCCCCACAACTCTAAGAACTCTGTTTGGGGTGGGTTCTGAGGTAGGAGTATTGCAACCTTCTGTTTGAGACTATGTTCAACCAAGTATTAGTTTGTTCCTTGCCAGGAGTCAAGAAAACACCTTTTCATTATCTATTTCCTTCCACTAGAACATAAGCCCAACAGAATAGCAAAATGTCTGCCTTATTTAGGGCCCCGTCTCACGTGCCCAGAGCACTTCCTGGCAAATAATAGTAATACTTATTGCAAAAATATTAAAGTAAACATTTCTTAAGTAGATTACTAGAGCAGGAGTAAAACAGAGCAGGGAATGACATAGCTAACTTTGAAATCAGTGTCCTAAGAAGTGGAGAGGGGAAGCATGGTGGCCATTTAGGATAGACAGGTTGAGATGTACCATGAAAGCTGACTCTGAATTAAGCACCAATAAAGTGTCAAAAATAGTTAATTACCAAAATGGATAATCTAGCTCTCTTTTTTCTTGACCAGGTCCACAACAAGAGTAGTTCTAGATCCCACATATTAGGAGAGAAACAAACAAACTGAGGTCCACACAGAAGAAATTGAGTAAGTTGGTATATTAGCCTACCCAGGTTGCTATTAGCAAAAGTCTAGAGAATAAGTGACTTAAACAACAAAATTTTATCTTCTCATAGTTATTGAAGCTATATATTCATAATCAAGGTGCCAGAGATTTTGGTTTCTGACAAGGGCTTTTTTCCTAACCTGCAGATTGGCACCCTCTTGTAATGTCCTCTCATTGACTTTACTCAGATTATGAACACATGAAGGGGTGGGGAGGCGCTCTGGTTTGTCCCCTCCAAAACTCATGTTGAAATTTGACAGGCATTGTTAACACTGTTCAATGAACCCTTTAGGAGAAGAATGGATAAGGAGGTCACGGCCTTGATGAAAGGATTAAGGTCATTGTTGTGGAAGAAGGTGACTTATCACCGGAGTTATTTCCTTATAAAGGGATGAGTTCCGACTCTCTGTTTCCTCCTGCCTTTTCCCCCACCCTCGTCCCATATGCTCTCTTGTTCTTCCTCCTCCTGCCATTGGAAGACATGGCAAGAAGACCCAAAGATGGCATCAACATACTCTTGGACATATTAGCCTCCAGAACTATGAGAGATAAATCTCTTATCTTTATACATTACTCAACTGGGGAAATTCTGTTATAGTAGCCAAAAGCAGCTAAAACAGGGAGTTTTGGGGGGAAGTGAGCTCTCTGGTGTATTTCTTTATGAAAAACTAATTCTATCAACGAAAAGCCCTATTTCTATGACCTCATTGAACTTTAATTATTTCCTTACTTTCAATATAGTCCCACTGAAGGTATGAATTCCGATGGAGGTAAATAATAACTTCAAATGAAAAATGCAATATAGTTTATCAACAACAGAATCAACCAAGCAGAAGGCAGAGTCTGTGCACTCAAAGGCAGGTTATTTGAAAATATATGGCGAGAGGAGAATAAAAGCAAAAAGAATGAGAAGAAATGAAGAATGTGGAATTTCTGGGAGATCATCAAAAGAAGCATTTTTAAGTTCTAAGAGTTCAAAAAGGAAAGGAGAAAGACAAAAATGGATAACGTGTGTTTAAAGAAGTAGTAGTGCAAAGCTTTCTGAATTTTGAGAAAGTTACAAATATTTAGGTACAGAGAGATCAAATGTTCTTCAGTCAGCTTCAATTCAAACAAGGGCATAGCAAAACATACTATGATCAAACCATCAAAACTCAAGGAAAAAGAGGATCCATAAATCAGCAAACGTATATTTACCAATAACATTTAAGGAGATACAATGAAGCTAGCAATGAATTTCTCAGCAGAGATCATATAGGCAATGGGAAAAGGGAAAATATTCAAAGTGCTTGAGGAGAAATTTTCGGCCATAAATATCCCCTGAAAACCTGTGCTTCAGAAATGAGGGGAAGATATTGTAAGTGCTTTTCAAGATGAAGGAAAGCCAAGAGAATTAAAAATCACCAGAATTGTCCTATTAGAAACGTTATTCAAACTGAGAAAAAAAGATGGTAATCTATATCATGAAAACATATAAAAGCATAAAATTTACTGACAAATGTAATCATACAAATTCATAATACTCTAAAACTGTAATCATACCTTTATGATGAAGTTCAAAAGATAAGACATGAAAAATAATAATAGCTGCAATAACTCATTGAGGGGATACACAATATAAAATATTTAAAATTGACACTGAATTTTGCAGCTGAAAAGTATAGTAAATGTACAGAGAGTTTATATGTGATTAAAATTCCATGATTAGCTTAAAATACACTACTATAACTGCTATAGTACATACAAAAAGTTATAAGGTAATCAATACAGATCAATAAAGATAATCACTTAATCTCAAGACAGAAGAATAAATGAGCAAAGGATCTACAAACACCAAGGAACTAACAAACTAGCAGTAGTAAATTCTTAAATATCAACAATTTCATAGAATGTAAATAGATTGAATTCTTCAATCAGAAGACAGTGCAACTCTGGATAAACAAGAATACTCATCTATGTGGTCTGTCATCAATAAGAAACTTATTCTCTTGTCAGAGAAGGCATAGACTAAAAATAAGGGGATTGGAAAAATATGTGCTCTGCAAGTAGAAACCAAAAAAGAGCAGGAGTAGCTACACTTATAAAGATACAGTTATAGTATCATTTTACAGTTTTTGACTTAAATTCTAGTTTATCTTGTATAAAGGAGGTCATAATATAATGACAAAAGAGTCAATTTGTCAAGAGGAAATAGCAATTCCAAGTACAAAACAATTATAAGTGCACTGGAGCAGCTAAATATACAAAAGAATGTGTTTGAAGGGATAAATAAAATGAAATATCATAGCACTAATGGATTTCATTGTTGTATTTTCAACAATGAACAGATTATTGAGACAGAAAATCAATAAGGACACGTTGAACTTGGGATACGCTTAAGCAAAATGGACTCAACATAAAATTAAAATTCATCCACGGCAGAAGAATACACATTCACCTCCATTGCATACAAAATGTTTTCTAAAGCAGATTATATTTGTTAAGACAAAACAATTCTTAACAAATGTTTAAAGTTTGAAATCATATTGAATATTCTTTTAAGAATTTTAATTTATTAGTACATGTTTGCGGTACATAAAGTTTACATTCATCTTAAGGAGTAGTTGCATGCACTTGATTTCTTGATTCTTTTTTAATCTATGACACTACCCACATGTCTCCTATCCTCTGTCTCTAAGACCCCTTTCCCCATTTTCATTATCATTGTTATTATTATTATTTGTAGTTCATGGTTATGATACTTATGTAGTGTACGTTCATTGTATGTATTTGGTACATGTACATGACACATCTTAAATCTATTTACTTCAACTTCCTCTTCCTCTCTTCCCTTTCCCTCAGTCTCCCAGACCCTTTCACATTTGGGAAAAGGTATAACTCTCTGTTTCATTCAATCTTTTATTTTGCTCATTATTTGTAATTTGCCTTACTCAAATGAGAGATAACATATGGTATTTAAGCTTGTATGTCTGATTTTTTTCACTTGACTTTATATTTTCCAGATGCACCCACTTTCCTACAAAGATCTCAAATATTTCCTTTATAGCTGAGTAGTATTCCATTGTGTATAGATACCACATATTTTTTACCCACTCATCTGTTGATAGATATAGAGGTTATTTCTAGGATTTAGCTATTACGAATTGTGTTGCTATAAATATTGGTATACATTGGTATCACTGGAATTTGATGTTTTAAGCTCTTTGGGGAAATACTTAGCAGGGAGATTTCTGGGTCATATGGAATATCCAATTTCAGTTCTTTGAGAAAATTCCATATTGATTTCCATAATGGTTGTACTAATTTATGTTCCCACCAACAATGTAGGACAGTTCGCTTTTAAAAGCAGCAAAGCCAGCATTTATTATTTGATTTCTTGAAGATTGCCATTCTTTCTGGTGCAAGATGAAACAGTAGCATTCTTTTAATTTGCATTTCTGCAAAGGCCAGAGATGTTGAATATTTTTTCATATGTTTGTTGGCTATTTGTACTTCTCCTGAGAAGTGCCTATTCATTTCACCTGTCCATTTCTTGATTGGGTCTTTATTTTGAGTGCTCTAATTTTTTTAGTTCTTTATATGTTCTCTGTCTGAGGAATAACTGACAAAGAATTTTCCTATTTGGTACATTGTCTCTTCACTCTACTAATTGATTCCTTTGCTGTGCAGAAGCATTTTACTTTGATTTAATTTCACGTCTTGATTCTTGCTTTTATTTCTCTTGTAATTGGAGTTCTGTTTAGAACGTCCTTTCCTAAACCTATAAATTCAAATGTTTTACCTATTTTATCTTTCCATAGGTTCAGTGTTTCTGTTGTAATGTTAATGTTAATGATTCATTTTGATTTTCGTTTAGTGCATAGTGAGAGATATGAGTACAGCTTTAATCTTTTTCATATAGATAATTTTCCCAGCACCATTTGTTGAATAGGCTATTTTTCCTCAAATGTATGTTTTTAGCTCTGTTGTCAAAGATCAAATAACTGAATGTGTCTAGGGATATTTCTGTATCCTCTATTCGGTTCTATTGTTCCATAAGTCTGTTTTTATGCCAATATCATGCAATTTTTGTCTCTGTTGCTTTGCAGTATAACTTGATGTCAGGTATTGTGACTCTGTCTGCTTTGATCTTTTTGTATAGGACTCTTTGTTCTATTCTGGTCTCTCCTGCTCCACATGAACTTGAAAACTATTTTCTCTTGTTGTGTGACAAATGCTGTTGCTATTTTGACAGGAACTGCACTGAGTCTATGTATCAGTTTTGGGATATGTTCATTTTGAAAATATTTGCTCTGCCTATACAGAAACAGGTATCTTTCCATTTTCTGATGTCTGCTTCAATTTCCTTATTCAGAGCACTGTAGTTTTCACTGGAGAGGTATTTCATTTCTTTCATTAAGTTAATTCCAAGGTATTGCATTTTTCTACTGTGAGTGATATTTTTCTAATTTCTTTCTCATTAAGTTCATTATTAGAATGAATAAAAGCTATTGATTTTTGTGTGTTGATTCTGTATCCTGATTAATTCTAAGAGTTTTTGGTGGAATTCTTTGGGTCTTCTATGTGGAGTATCATGTCACATGCAAATAATAACTTGACTTCTTCCTTTCCTATTGTATCACATTTATTTATTTCTCTTGACTGATTTCTCAGACTGTTTCGAGTATGATGTTGAAGAGAAGTGAAAATAGTGGGCATCCAAGTCTTGTCCCTGCTTTTAGAGGGAAAGCTTTCAGCTTTTCCCCACTTACTATGATGTTGTTGTCATAGACTTATCAGATTCAGGTAAGTTTTTTCTATACCTACTTTCTTCAGAGTTTTCAACATGGAGGATTGTTGGATTTTATAAAAAGCTTCTTTTGCATCTAATTGTGTGATCACGTGATTTTTAACCTTGTTTCTCTTTACATAGAATATTACACTTATTGATTCATGTATTTTTAACTATTCTTGCAACTCTGGAATGATACGTACTTGGTTATGATGTATGATCTTTTTAATAATATGCTGCAGTCTACACACTAACATATTGTTGGAGATTTTTGCATCTATGTTCATTAAGCATATTGGTCTGTAGTTTTCTTTTTTAGTTGGGTGTTTATCTGGTTTTGGGGTCAAAGTGATGTTTGCTTCCAGAAATGTTTCTGGAAATACTCCTTCCCTTTGAATTTCATTGAGTGTCTTGAGGAGTATTGGTGATATAGCATCTTTAAACATTTTGAAGATTTTATTAGTGAATTAACCAGGTGCTTGACATTTTTTAGTCTCTAGATTTTTTGTTACTTCCTCAATTTCATTGCTTGTTTTGGAACTTAGTATTTCAGTCTTCTTGTTTTAGTTTGGGTTATCTGTATGAGTCTAAGAATCTGTACTTTTCTTCAAGATTTTCTGATTTGTTGGAATATAATTTTTTATGGTAGCAACTATCCATTGGATTATTATGGTGTCTGTTTTGATTTGCTTTTTTCATTTCTAATTACATTGATGTAAATCTTTTCTCTCTTTCTTTTGGTAATTGGAATAAGGGTTTACTTATTTTGTTCATTCTTTCAAAGAACCATTTCTTCCATTCATTGGTTCTTTGTATTGTTTTTATGGTCTCAATTTCATTAATTTCCACTCAGTCTTTGTGATTTCTCTCCTTAATTTCAGTTTGGGCTAGAATTACTGTTGTTTCTTAAGTTTATTGAGGTTCCTCATTAGGTGATTTAGTTAAGCTCGCTCATTTTTTCAAATGTGAATATTAACCGTATTGAGGGTTCCTCTTAGAACTGCTTTCATTGGGTCCCATGTGTTCTGGTGTGTTGTACTGGCATTTTCCTTTGCTTCTAGAAATTTAATTTAATTTCTTGATTTTTTATCTGATCCATTTGGTGTCCAGAGGTGTGTTATTAAGTTTTCATGTGTTTCCAAATTTTCTGTAATTTCTTCTGTGATTGATTTCTACTTTTGTTGCACAATATTCTGATAGTAAACATGGGGTGATTTGATTCTTTTATGTTTATTTGAACAAGGTCTGCTGAGTAATATGAATGTTTTGTTTTAAATGTGTTTCGTGAATGCAACAGAATGTTGGATTGTATTTTCTGATCCATTCTGCAAATCTACGTCTTTTAATCAGGGAGTTGAGGGATATTACTGACAGGCATTAATTTATTCCTAATATTGCCTTATTTCTCTGTTTATGCTTTTGTTTTTCTATTCCGTTTTTGTTGTTTATTTGCTTGCTTGATTCATTCATGCCACTTGACATTTTGGTTTTGTTGGTTTCATCATATCTGTCTAGAATATTCTTGAGTATTTCCTGGAGTTCAGGCTTTCTATCCATAAATCTCTTGAGTTGTTCTTTTTCATGAACTGTCCTTATTTCTCCATCTATTTTGAAGGGAAATTTTGCTAAATTTGCTAATCGGGTTGGATGTTGTTTGCTTTTAGGGCTTGAAATACTTTACTTCAAATGTTTCTGGCCTTTTAATTCTGCGTTGAGAAATATATTGTAATTCTAATGGGTTTATCTTTATCTGTGGTTTTTTGTTTTTCTCTGACCACTTTTATAATTTTGTTTCTTTGTTGGACATTTGGAATATTAATTATATTGTATTTTGGGATGATTCTTTTTTTTTCCCACTGTTGGTGTTGTTTAAGATTTGCTTACTTGTATATTGAACATGTTTGTCATATTTGGGAAGTTTTCTGTTATGATTTCTGTAATAAATTGATAATTCCATGTGTGTTATCATGTAATTTCAGTATATCCGCAGTTAGCTTTAACTTTGTCTTCTTAGTGTCTTCTAGTAACTTTTGAATTAATTTTTCTCATTAATGTATTTTTGAGGTTAGTAATTCATCATATATATATATATATATATATCTCACTTTGCAGTTAATTTCAGAAACTTATCTTCACATTGGCCATTTCTGAAATTTATGAATTCTACGCAGATTTATATCCAGTATTTCTGTCTGATACCTTTTTATAGATACTATCTTTGGTAAATTTGTCTTCATATTTTGGACCATCTTGGTCAGCTCTTCCAATTTTTTACTAGTTTTGCCACAATCCATATTGGTCTTTTTGTATAATTCCATAAAATTTTGGATGATATCCTCCTTGAAGAAACTTGCCAAGTTTCTTTAACTCTTTTTCAATCAACTCACAAAACTCCACTATCTGGTGTTTACTTTTTTCTCCACTGATGCCCTGTATCTGCCTGGGGAGAGTTGAGAGATCTTGGGTGTCTTTTGTTACTTTGTTTTCCCATGTTCCTGTGTGAAGGTATATATGCTTCTTAATTTGTATCCCTTTTCTCTGTTGACTGTTGAGGTCAAGTAGGATGAGAAAAACTTGTATTTGATTTGAAGATCTTTTTAGTAAAATAGTGACTTCCCATAATACATTGCCTTGTTATTTGTCCAGAGATAGTATTTACCCCTTCAGCTATTTAATTTAAGTGTTTTGGACTCTGCCCCTATGTTTTGAGGAAAGAATTAATTATAGTTAAAACAGCATCAATACAGTCAATCATACATTTCTTATACAGTATGTGATAGACCTTGCATTGACCCTTTCACCCTTTACCAATATTCCATGCAACCTATATTCCATTGTTATTAGCAGTTATTCTGTAATGTGGAAGGACGTATGGAGAGAAGATATTGGTGGATGGGTTAAAGAGCAGTGTAAGTCTGCAAGGGAGGAGACAAATAGGGGGAATATTAACAGATGATATATTGGCAATTCAGTCTCTGGTTGGAGACTGCAGAGACCCAGGTTGTAGTGCACACACTCACAGGAATCTGCCTGCACTTTTCACATGTTTATCCTCTCTCTGCTTTTAAATGCTTTTTGAACAAAAGTTTGAAACTAGAAATCAATAATAGAATTTCATAAAATTTTAAAATACACAAAAATTGACTCCTGAGTAAACAAGTGTTAAATAAGGCAATTTAAAGCATCTTGATACAAAAATGGAAAGACAATATATCAAAGTTTAAGCTATGCCACAAAAGCAGTTCTAAGAGGAACTTTTGTAGTAAAAAATGCTGCTTTTAAAACACAAAAAAGATTTACATCTGTAATATCAGTTACCAGAAAGCCTAGGGCAAGATGATCACAAGTTCAAGACCAGCCTAAAAAGGCTTAGGATGTAGCTCAGTGCCAGAGCACCCCTGGTTTGATCCTCTCTCTCTCTCTCTGACTCTCTCTCTCTCTCTCTCTAATTAGCAGAACAAAATGAATAAAATGATCTGAATAGGAATAAATGAAATAGAGACTAGAAAAAATTGGCAAAATGTAGAATTATATTATTTAAAAGATAAAAACATTAACAATCGCTTAGCTAGTTTAACTTGAAAATGAGAAACTGCTCAATCCATTAAAATTAGCATTTGATAGGAAATATTGCAACAGATATAACAGAAATACAAAGAATCATAAGTAACTATTATGTGCAATTATAGAGCAACAAATCAAGTGGCCTAGAGTAAATGTATAAATTGCTATACATATAGAAACTACTAAGACTGAATAATAAACAACATCTAAATAGACTGATAAAGAGTAAGAAGATTGAAACATGATTCAGTTTCTCATCAAAGAAAATCCCAGGATCAGATGACTTCACTCTAATAGTCTACAAAACATTTAAAGAACTAATACCAATCATTCTCAAAGTCATCCAAAGATTGAAGAACAAATAATACTTGCAAACACATTTCACAAGGCTGGCATTACCCTGGTACCAAAGCCAGACAAGAATAAAAAATAACAATCCACCATCCCTGATAAGCATAAATGCAGCAATCCTTAACAAAACACTAACAAACTAAATTCAAAAACATAATAAAAGAATTATTTGCCATTATTCAGTAGGATTTATTCCAGGATGGGAAGGTGATTATACAAATGCAGTTCTAAAAATGTAATAAATTACATTAAGAGAATGAAAAATTAAATAAGCATGATCATCTCAACAGTTACAGAAACAGCATTTGGCAAAATCTGAATTCCTTTCATCATTAAAAAGTACCTTTCAATGAATTGAGTGTAGAAAGAACATATTTTAACACAAAATCTATATATGACAAACTCACAACCTACATCCTAATCAAAAGTGAAAAATGAAGTTTTTTCTCTGAGATAAAAAATAAGATGTATTAGTTATCTTTCTAGAGCCAATGGTTTGCAAGAAAGCAGATTTAATACAGGACACTTGTAAGTTAGAACATTCACCCATAAATGAAATGCAGGAAGAGTGCCGAATGTCTGTCTATGTACTGGAGACCTGAAAGATTCAATCAAGGGCTGGGAGCCCACAACACTGTCCCATGTACATCCATGTGTGCAGATGATGGCTGAAGAAATTTTTACTGGAACCAGGATATGATGTTCACAGCAGAGATGAATACCAGAGCTCCCCTGAAGCAACAGCAGCCATCCTTGATGACAGCAAGGTCCCGGGCTCCTTCTTTGGCAAGAACAGCCAAGTCCCCTTCAGGAGAACCAGCTGTAGCAGAGCTTCTCCTGGGAAACAGCCAGGAGAACCAGCTGCAGCAGAGCTGCTTCTGGGAAATAGGCAGCCCCTATCTTCTGCTCCCATTCTCTTTTATGTTGTGTAGGCAATAATCCTCAGGTGGATCCTCTGTGCCCAGAACCACATTAACTCAGTCCAGCTTGGCGTTCCAGCTCAAGTTGACCACAATAATAAGTCCACCACATAAAACAAGGATGTATATCCTCAGTTTTTCTGTTTAACATAACACTTGATGTCCTAGCCAGAGCATTTAGGTGAGGGAATGAAATAAAAGACATCCAAATAGGAAAAGAAGAAATAAAATTCTCTCTGTCTATAACATCACAGTACACTGTGTAGTATTGTTTATCTTCATGATTACATGACTAACTAGAATCTGTGGCTCATTGCTACCACCCAGAATCACTAGACTTTGGTTTACCACATATTACTAGCTAGGAAAAATATCAAAACTCAAAATTTGAGGCACAGCTTCTACTGAATATGCATTGCTTTTGCCATTACAAAGTTGAAAAATTGTAATTTAAACCATTGTAATTGGAGGACCATCTGTTCATTAAAAACCCTACTGACTCCACAAAATAAATAATTCTGTAAGTTTGATGATAGACAATTAAATAACAAAAATTAGGAACATGTTCACACCCTAAGAACATATTCTATAAAAAAAGAAATCAATGAAACAATTCCATTTACAACAGTTGTAAGAATATAAAATGGGATTAAGGGGCCTCCTGACCCTGGGACTCTCCTGCTCAGGTGAGAGCGGGTCAGCGTGGCGCCGGGGACAAAAGACTGCAACCGGGGCTGGGAAGTGCCATC